>CAIGRH010169177.1:0-11346 GCA_903798295.1 Fraxinus nigra | reverse complement strand
CCCCCCCCCCCCCCCCGCCCCTTAATGTAGGGTAGCTTATTTCATGCTTATGAACTCGAGGGAAAATATTTTTGTCATATATTTTATCTCTCTTGTTTATAAGCCACCCCACGCAATGTTGTTTTTAAAAGTTATTCTCGAGAAAGTAAGTTTTATTGATTAAATCAATATCTATAAAATCACATTCGAAAAAGTAAATAAATTAGAAGTAAATATAACTTACCTATTAACATAGCCAAACATGTCATTACGCGTCATTCGAGATTTCATTTACTGAATGCTTTACCGATGCTGGCCTGATGAGCATTAAAGGAAGGTTGAGCTGGTGATCATTAAACGTAGGGATAAAGTTACTTTGTCAGAAAGATTTGACAAAAAGCTTGACATAATTACATGTGGCAGTAGATGATTCAATGAAAAAGATAACTGTGTTTTAAACTTTATAATGATAGAATGTCATGTGACATTATGTCAAACTTTATGTTAACTTTGATATTCATGTAGCATGATTGTAAATGTACTCGTGTTGAAGGGATCATCTCTGGTGCAAAGACTTAAATGTCTCAGATTTAATAATTTTTTTCTATATTTGTTTTTTAAGTGTTGTCCAAAATATTTATATAATATTGACTATCATGATATCAAAAGTGTTTTCTTTCGGTGTTGAATATTGGACCGTTTACATTTTTGTCCTAATGTAGTAGTTTGATTGTTAGAAAGTTTTGAACTATAGTTAAAGAACGAGACCTTTTTATTCTATCTAGAGTAGGGAATGAGATAAAGTGTAAATTTGTTGTCTGAGTTGACAACGGGTTCAATTTCTACTATTATTTCGAAATAAAGTAACTTTTCTTTAATGTGATAAGTTTGTTGAAGATAAAATTGTATCAAATTAATATAAAGTTTTCCTTATGATCAATTTTCAGAGACGACTCAAACAGCTTGAGTGCCCAAATTCCTAAGCAAAAACCTTAGTAAGGTCGGAATTTTGGTCGGAAATTAAATCTATATAAAACGTTATTAGTAGTGATTAGATAAAAAAAGACTAAAAATATTTAAAATAAAAATTTCCCAGACCTTGAGCCTTATCTACTTGTGATGCCTTCAAGGACCCACTTCACTTGTCTAGAGGCTGAGTCGATTGACTACATCTCATAAGCAAATATCACTATAAGTATCACTACTATATAAAAGAGACACTTATGTGCTTACTATTCATAAGCCGAATGGTCGTGTTGGACGCGTTGAGCCGAGTGAGCCGTCATAGCCGATCCGTTTAATAGTACATACATCATACATACATTCCTTTCTTTTTCAGTCCTCTCTCACTTCTTTTCTCTTGATACTTCAGCAAAAATAGTAAACTAAGGTGATTTCTCTAAATTTTTCTTTTCCATTTTTTCTTTACCTATCCATTTCGATTCGATTTCTTGAAAAAACCTCTTCAAATTGCAGCTTTCACTCGAAGAAAAAAGCTTTCGTTCTGTCTCGCCGAAGCGCAAAATTGGAAAATTGAAAACTAAGGTTATTTCTTGAACTTTTTCTTTTTCACGTTTCCTTTATGTTTTCCTTTCCATTTCCCTGGAAGGGTAACCTAGAGTCTTGAAATCAATACTATATAAAAGAGGCACTTCTATGTTTACCATTCATAAGTCGAATGGCCGTGTTGGATGCGTCGAGCCAAGTGGGCCACTGTCGAGCCGTTTAATAGTACATACGTCGTACATACATTCCTTCCTTTCTCAGTCCTCTCTCACTTATTTTCTCTTCAAAAATTGCATCTATCACTCCAGCAAATATAGTAAACTAAGGTGATTTCTTTAAATTTTTCATTTCCATTTTTTTACTTGTCTGTTTCGATTCGATATCTTGAAAAACCCTATTCAAATTACAGCTTTCACTCGAAGAAAAAAAGCTTTCGTTCTACCTCACCGAAGTGCAAAATTGGAAAATTGAAAGCTAAGGCTATTTCTTTAACTTTTTCTTTTTCACATTTCCTTTACGTTTTCCTTTCCATTTCCTTGGAAGGGTAATTCAGAGTCTTGAAATGTTGAATGTTCTGCTTTTAAAACGCAAAATTTTAACCTTTTTTTGCAAGATTTCAAACAAGCCAAGGGCCGAACCTTCTGGGCCTTCTTCGTACTTGAGTTTCTCTATCTGTTCTTCGTATGTGAGTTCTTCTATTTGTCTTATTTTTCACTTAAAATTATAGTCATTTTTGCTGCTTGTATAATTACACAATTCGGATTTTTTTTGACTGTTTCAAAATTTTTGGGCTGTTGATGTTTTTGCTTGTACAATAGTTTTTATTAAAAAATGGAAGATGAAGAATTATCCGTGTCAATGTTGGAAGAAAATTGAGAAGTGGTTGAATTAGATTTCATCTGTGGATCTGCAATTGAGTGAATTTTCTTATCTTCTTCTTCTTCAAGTGAGTGTTCCAGTAATTCTTGTTTTTGTGGAAGATATGGATTTATAGCTGCCCATCTGTTCGAAAAATATGGTTAATATAAAGCAGAATAGGGTTGTAGTAAAGATATAGCAGCTAAAATTCACTTTTTGGAAATTGCTTGTTAACTATTATTTAGTCTCGAGATTGTTGAGTTTCAACCCGTGTGTATGTTTGTATAAATTTGTGGGATTTCGTTGTGGTGTCTTGCTTATTTTCATTAGTTCATGGTACAACTTTTTCTTCTTTACGGGTAATTTGAATCCTAGAATCCTGTTTCGAAAGTGGACTGCAAATGGAGATGGAAGCTTAAATTGCAAGTGAAGGGGAACAAGTTACTTGCAAGTTTGAATTGCTTAGAACATTGTTGATTATAATATGAATTCATTGTGTAATATATTTTGTTTATTTTTTCACTTATAAGTGTTGAGTTAACAATTGATTCTATAATATAATTGTAGCTAAGGTATAGAATGTGACCGAGAAAATCTAGACGTCTTGCAATATTTGGAGGTGAGCATCATGTATTGCAATTATAGTTCTTATTTTTTTTTCTTCTTTTTTTAATCTTATATTATAATATATTTGACGTTATATTTATCCTATGTCCATGTCAAAAACATGGTCAATATTAATAATTTGGCCCTGAATGTTTAGGTTCCATAAATAATGTTCGAAATGGGGATAGCTTTGAATTTGAAAATTATATATATATATATATATATTTTCCTTCTTTTTTAGCTTATATTATAATAATTTTGACATTACATTTATGCTATGTCCATGTCAAGAGCATGGTGAACCCCAATTGATTGGCCCTGAACGTTTATGTTCGACAAATAATGCTCCAAATGGGGATAGCTTTGAAGTTGAAAACGGTAAGTTTGTAGATTTAAGTAACTTGAATTTAATAGCTTCGCACTATTGAAATGCAAATTTGTGTTCCTCATTATTAATGACTGCTTAATTTTATTATAGTTGTTGGCTGTAGTTACGGTTGTACCACGGAGTGGAGAGTTGATGATTCGTATGACTATGCAAATTGTTCGTATGACCATGAACATAATCAGCTTAAAAGTAATGAAATTGTCCAGAATAATGAGAAAAATCATTTTAGCTTGTTGAACATTCCAACTGAATCCTACATGCTCGGTCAGTCGACTGTTTGTGAATATTGTGGTGCAAAGAATTTTATAGAGAAAGTAAGGGATTTTGTTGTTCAAGTGGTAAAGTCAAATTGCATATGCACAGTGTACCTAATGAACTACATGAATTATTTACTTCAAGTTCACCAAAAGCGTTGAATTTTAAAAATTTTGCAAGAAGTTATAATAATCATTTTGCATTCACATCATTTGGCATAAAGTACGACAAAGATTTGTTTAAGATGAACAAAGGCATCTATACATTTAGAGTTCAAAGCCAAGCTTACCATTACATAAACCAACGTTTACCATCTAATAACAACCCAACATATTTACAGTTATACTTTTATGATACTGAAAATGAACTACAATCGGTTGAGTATTTCGGATAAATTTTGTGAATCAACTTTACAAAATTGATTGATATCCTAAAAATTAATCCATACTCTAGGTTCTTTCATTCATTGAGCAACATTGATAGTTTACATACATGTCAAATAAAAATAAAATGGGATCCTGGTCTTGACCAGAGTATACAATGTACCAACAACTTCAGAAGTAGTCACGATTTTGGTTGATGAGGATCTATCTGCCAACAGTAGAAGTCGTGATATATTAATATATGGTCATTGTGGCATTTCACATAGAGTGCATTATTATTTTGGTTGTTATGATCATCTTCAATACCTATTGCTTTTTCCATATGGTGAGTCTGGATGGCATGAAGGCATTGAAAAATTCAATAAAGAAGCGCTTCATCGTTCTTCTGCAGAAGAGAATCTTTTAAATATGAATAACATAAATTCTGCAAATGAAACTCATTGAAAGAGAGATTCAAGGTTAATAATGTGAAATTTATTTGTCCATTTTTTTGTGAATTTATTTTGATTGACTATTCTATTTTATGTTGTAGTTATGAAGAAGAGAAAAAAAAAAGCACGTATCCTGTCGTGAATATTACTACTATAAATTACAAATTTGAAACTCAGATAATTGTATTTTGCTCCATGCTGGTAGAATTTTACAACAATACGTTGTTGGTATGTATGTGAAAATTGAAATTGCTAGGTTAGATTATTTTCGTAATAATGAAAAACAAATACGAGCAGAACTTTATCAAGGAATCGTTGATAGTGTTGAAATAGGTAAAAGTAGAGGTTATAAGGTCGGTCGAAAGATTATTTTACCATCGTCATTCACTAGTGGACCTAGAGATAATAGAAAAAGATATATGGATGCAATAGCGTTGGTTCAAATATATGGTAAACCTGATGTGTTTTTAACAATAACATGTAACTCTAATTGGCTAGAAATAAATTGAGAACTAGAGCATAATGATGAAAAACAAAATAGACCTGATTTGGTTGCATGAAGACTTGGAACTAAATTGGAGGAACTAAAGAATGATTTATTTAGAAGACAAATTTTAGGACATGTTGCTGCATATATATATGTATATAATTGAATTTCAAAAGAGAAGTCTTCCACATGCTCATTTTCTTTAAATTTTTAAATCGGGATCAAATGTTATTTTTATTGATTTGATTGATTTGATTGTTTGTTGTGAAATACAATACAAAAATCTTTTTCCCTATTTATATTCTGTTATTGTAAAACATATGTTGCATGGTCCATGTGGTACATTAAATCCTAATAATGTCTGTATGGAAAATAATAAAATATGTAAAAACAAGTATCCAAAAGAATATGCATTAACAACTTCACTTGGTGAAAATTCATATCCATGTTATAGATTGCGCAATGATGGCCGAAATGTTAAGGTTATAGGACATATATTAGATAATAATTGGGTTGTACCTTACAATACTTATTTAACAGCTAAATATGATCGGCATATCAATGTAGAAATAAGTTCAACTGTTAAAGCTGTCAAATATTTATATAAATATGTTTATAAAGGACATGATCGAATAACATTTTCCATAAATGACAATGAATAAGTAGTCGATACTGATGAGATTTCAAAATATCAAATTGCTAGGTGGATTTTTCCACCTGAAGCAATGTGGAGAATTTATGGATTTGTGTTGTCTGAAATGTCTCCACCAGTTATTTCACTCCAATTGCATCTTGAAGACCATCAACTACGTGTAGAGATTCTGATGATGTGCATGCAGTTATTAGTAAAGATTATATGCGAAGGACGATGTTAACTGAATTTTTTCGTACCAACATTATAAATGCAAAGGCTAGAACACTTTTGTATAGAGATTTCCCTTCTCATTTTGTATGGGATGGAAGCGAACGGATTTAGACTCCTAGAAAGCAAACAAATGTAATTGGTAGAATAGTTACAGTTAATCCGTATGAAAGTGAAAGATATTACTTACATGTTTTATTAAATCACATTAAGGGGTCAGCTTCTTTCGAACATCTAAGAGTTGTAAACGGTGTATTGGCATCTACATTTCGTGAAGCAGCTATTTTGCACGGTTTATTAAGTGGAGATAATAATTGTGAATTATGCTTAGCAGATGCAATTGTTTATCAAATGCCCACTTCATTGTGTAGGTTATTTGCTACTATATTAACTTTTTGTAGTTCTAACAATCCACGTCTTTTATGGAGTAAGTTTAAAAATTATATGTCTGAAGATTTTATGCAACACGGTATTTCGTGCAGTGCTGTTGAAATTAAAGCATTGCCATGTATAAATTCTATATTAGAACCATTGAATAAAAATATAAATGATTACCAATTAGTGCCATTTAATATAAGCATAGGTGAAGATGAAATGTTAGCTACCATGATTTCTGAAGAAATGAGATATAATGGTGATAAAAATTACAATTTTGATATAAATGATACTTTGAATAAAGAGCAAAGGCATGCTTATAATACGATTTTAGACCTAGTTTTAAGTAATCAAAGTGGCTTTTTTTTTGTCGATAAACCTGGTGGAACAGGTAAAACGTATTTGTACAAAGCTTTATTGACGTCTATAAGATCAAAAAATCTCATTGCTTTAGCTACTGCTTCTTTTGGAATAGTTGCATCGTTGCTACCAGGTGATAGGACTGCGCATTCGAGGTTTAAAATTCATGTGGAAACATGTAATGATGTTTCTTGTTCAATTAGCAAACAATCTGCACTTGCTGACCTTTTCAGAATAGCTAAACTAATCGTTTGAGATGAGGCACCAATGGTAAATCGTTACGCTATAGAAGCTTTAGATAAAATGTTAAGAGATGTCAATGAAACAAGATATACCGTTTGGTGGAAAAGTAGTTATATTGGGAGGAGATTTTCGTCAAAATTTACTAATTGTTCAAAGAGGAAATAAAGAAGGTATAATGAAAGCAAGTTTAGTTTTTTCATACTTGCGGCCATCTTTTATACATTTCTCGTTAGTTCCAAATTTGAGAGCTCAATTTGATCCATTTTTTTTGTGAATGTTTACTTAGTATAGAAAATGGTACTGAGAAAAAACACTCATGTAAAATGATTAAACTTTCATCTAATATAACAATACATTTTGGGAATGAATTTAAATCTTTGAAAGAATTGATTAATGTAGTTTTTCCAAATATACAAAATTATGTTGAAAATTTAGATACTATGATTAATAGAGTCATTTTAACTCCAAAAAAAATGAATATGTATATGTATATGTATATAAATATTACAGTTTTGATGAAGCTATTGACAAATTCGAACAAAGTATCCAAGAAGATTTTCTAAATACATTAACTNCAGAAGAACAACATTGTTGTAATTGTATTCAACTTCCAAACGATATAATTATACCGTTTGAGAATGAAATTGTATCTTTGAAAGTATTAATACAAAATGTATTTCCAAATATAGAAACATATGCTGATAATTTTCATATGATGGCAAATCGAGTAATTCTTACACCTCGAAATGATTGTGTTGATTATATTAATAAAATTTTATTGGAACAAATTCCTGGTCAAATTTTTACATATTATAGTTTTGATGAAGCAATTGATAAATCAGAACATCATTTACAAGAAGAATTTCTTGACAGTTTAACTTCAAATGGTATTCCACCACATGACCTTATATTGAAGCTAAATTGTCCCGTTATGTTACTCAGAAATATTAATCGGTCTGAAGACCTATACAACGGAACAAGACTTATTTGTCGAAGATTTCTAAAAAATGTCATTAAGGTAGAAATAGCTATTGGAGAATACCGTTGACAACGTGTATTTTTACCTAAAATTCCGTTCATACCACTTGAAAATGATAAAAGTTCAATTCCTTTTAAAAGAACTCAATTTCCAATCCGTTCATGTTTTGCAATGACAATAAATAATTTGCAGGGTCAAATTCTAGACTTTGTTGGCCTTTATCTTCCAGAACCTGTATTTTTTCATGGACAGTTGTACGTCGCTTTGTCGAGAGCCAAAACAAGTAAATCTATTAAGGTTTTGATAAAGCCACCAGAAAAAAACTACAGGTCATACACTTGCACAAGAAATGTTGTTTACCAAGAAATTCTTGCTTTGATACCAAATTAATAGCTTTTTCTAAGTCCAAATTCATAGCCTTTTCTAAGTGCAGATTATAGTAGTGATATAAGGTATATGTGTTGGAGAAATCTTCGTTTATTATCTATTTGCACAAAGTTATCCAAAAATATAAGATGAATATCTAAGAAAATGGGAGGATGCGTAATTATATTTCTGCTGTGCTTTTAGGCCATACCAACTTAATTACCTAGTGCAATTGATTGCGAAATACCTGAAAGTCTTATCATACTGAAATGTCAAATTGTAATTTCTGACTACACAATTTTTTTTTACCTTTTCCCTTTATCACACTTTGTTATATCCGTCTTGTGTATTGTTTATTATTTATTTGCCCAAAATTATGCAAAAATAAAACATGAATATTTAAGACAATGAGATAGCACTCAATTTTTATTCTTTTTAACTTTTTCCCTATTATCACACTTTATTATACCCATCTTGTAGAACAACAAAAATCAAAATTGTACTTCTTGAGATAAAACAAAAAAGAGAGCCATCAACGACTTCTCTGCAGTAAATATTAATAAATTATCCCTATACAACTTTTCTTATTTGAATGAATAGATTTCTCTTATTTAGTAATATTTTTAAACATATAAAATACATCCATTTTTGAAATAAGCGAAAAATGTTAGAATGCACTTTTCACTCTCGTACGACTCGATATTCATTACTATTTGCTTTACTTTTTGACAAAGACATACTAGCTATAATTATCTATAATTTACTGATATAGACTACTGAAATGTCAAACTCTAATTCATAAATTTATGACTACTCATATATTTTTTCTCTATATATATTTTTTACATAATATAGACTTCTATATATATCCATCTTCTAAAACCTCAAAACAAACTTCCAAAAACAGAAACTTCATTTCTACTTCGTGATCGACCTATCTCTGGTACTATCTTTTACACATTATAACTAATTCTTCTACTTCTTCAATATCTTTCTTTAATGTTCTAATCTCTCTTGTAGACTAAACAAAATGACTAGCAACTACAAGTTCGCACCTGAAATCAGTCCAAATCAAAAAGATTGGCAAGCGAAGGTAATTGTTGCAGAGAAATTGGCTCCCAAGCAAGCAAGGCACAATAATAGTAGATATCAGAATATGATACTAATGGATCTCTAGGTAAGCATAAACCAATATAATGTACGCTCTTATTTTTTTGGCTAAACAATATTATATAATACTATATAATATTCTTACCATTTTTATTTTCTCCCTGCTATAAGGAAATAGAGTGTATACGACGTTGTACGAAGGAAATATTATTGCCTTCAAAAATCAACTCTTATTGAGTAAAACATACATCATCTCAAATGTTCTTGTGAAAGAAACAAACCCAGAATATAGAGCTTCAAATGGTGACGTGCAATGGATAATTTTCGGAAAAACACGAGTTGAAGAAGTAAATGAAAACAACATGGAATTCCTGTATTCAACATACACATTCACTCCCTTTGATGAACTCGAAAAACATATAGATTGCGATAATAATATAAGTACTTTCCATAATTTTTCATAACTATGTCTTCATTCATGCATATCAATTTTTATACCTACTTTAACTAATATTATTACCTATCATAATATTTTCTATAGACATACTTGCAGTTGCTATTGCAATGCGTCCAGATGCCTCATTCAAACACGAGCTGGAAATCAAACATATGTGCAAGACATTTTACTAATTGATAAAAGCTTCCATACTGTCATCTTAACGATGTGGGATCTGTATGTGGAAAAAGAATGTGTTTTTCTAGCAGACAAGATAGCTAAAAAACCTATAATCTTAGCAAATCAGTTGAAAGTTTCGCTTTTAATGGTAATAATACTGCAGCAGACTTTGCACATTTTAATTGAATCTATATAACCAACAACTAATGTTAGTGTTAGTGCAGGCATCACATTGTCGACAAAAATAAATAGCACCTTCTTTATAGATGCTACATTCAACGAAGTGACAGAATTTCGAGCGTGGTAATTATAGTATCAAAAATCTTTTACATTAATTTATATCATATATAATTATTGTTTTCTGATAATAAACATTTTTAATAATGGAATTGCACAACGAACACAATGCAAGGGTTGAAGTACACAACGAAGAGCTTAATGAAATTGCATTGGACAAACCATGTGTTACAATAACACCAACAAAATTATCTCCTCCAGACCACAAGAAATTTACGCAAATACACCATATAAAAGACCAACTACTTGGGGTAATTTCTATAACTTCACTGTGAAAATAATGTAAATCATTATTTCTTCATCTTAATAATAGTTTTATATACAACGTAAATACTTCTAGTTAAAAGCTAAAGTAACAATTAGAGCAACAAAGCAATCTTTTTGGTACATGTCTTGTAGCAATTGCAATAAAATCAGCCACGTAGATTTTGGTGAAACTTTTCCGTGTATTTACTGCAAATATCCCACCGCAAAAGTTGTCCCTAGGTAATACTCACTATATTCGTTTCCAATATGTAACACTTTTAGACATATTTTGCTGAACCTATTATTTCTGTTTTCTTGATAACTAACTCTATTCTCCATTATTATAGAGCAAACACCAATATACAATTAGAAGATGCCAATGGAATCATAAGTGCAAGTGCCATTGGAACCTCGACCGAGACATTATTGAAGTATAGTGCTGAGAGTTTAATGAGACATTCTAAATCAGTAAGTGCATATATCGCTCCATAATCCTTTTACTTTTAATTGCCAATACATGGAAATGGTAATTGTGTATCATCAAATTCAACAGGGAACTGATCTAATCATTCATGAATTCATTCAAATGGACCCTGAACAAGAACACATATTTTATGTCAAGGTTATACAGTTGGAACCAAACACAACCGAGTACAAGTATGAAATTATATTTGTCTTCAATGCTGATGAACAACCGAGTGAGAAAGACAAAGGTGTTCTATGCTCTACTGAGTACAACAAGAATTCCGATGATCAAAAAATGTCATCGCCATCTGCAGAACGAACATTATTCCAAGCTTTGACTGAAAAGGTTGAGAAAAAACTTGCTACTATCAGGTCTGATCAAGACACAACAAAAGGAAAACTCGACTAATTCAAGACAACATCGATGCTACAATATAAAAATTAGATTTACTCATTTTTTCATCTCCATCTAAATGGATTCTATCACAATCACCTCATCTGGACAACTTTGTTTTTGTTTTGTACCACTGATCG
>CAIGRH010169156.1:0-15876 GCA_903798295.1 Fraxinus nigra | reverse complement strand
TTCTTTCGGTTCGGTTCGATTCACCGTTTTTTATTTCTTGCAAACTCACGATGGCATCGTGAGTTTGAGGGGAGATGTTAACAAATATAATCGTATTTTGTTTTATTGTTTATTAAGGGTATAATAGTCTTTTTAGTTTCCTTTGTTTTAGCCTATATATATTTAGGTTAAACCATCTTTTTGTATTAAAATTTTCATTATGCAGAATTAATGAAACTCTAACCTCTTTTTTTTTTCTTTTCTTTGAATTGTTTAACAGCATATCATGCTTACTGTTCTAAGCAATTTCATGCACATATAATTATAATAAATCCCTGTGTGGTAACGATTAAAATCAAATTTTGATAAAATTTGATGACAGGTGTGATTGAAAAGTTAAGACCCCATAAAATATACGATTAAAATTAATTATTAACTTCGAATTATACCCTACCAATCAGACTTGAGTAGAAGAAGAATGCATATACTTGTTTATAGCCATGCAATGCAAGCCCACATTCAGGAATAATATTGTCATAATGGGATGATCACAACTTTGCTTAATTTTGTAATGAAGAAAAAAAACACCTGTCTGGTCACTGAGATTCCAGATCTTTCCAACAAAACAGCCAGACTACTCTAATTTCTCAATTTAAAAGAATAAAATAAAATAAATGGATGACACATGGAAGCTTAAAAAATGAACAAGTGTCTATCTCAGTTGATCTTACCAGTAAATAACTAAACTCAGATTATGCTACCAACTGGATAGATAGATAGGGTTTGTAAAATAACTAATTGAGAATTCATACATATAATTGGAAGATTTCTCAAATGATAAATTAAGTGACTGTATTATTATACGAATTATGCTACGGGTACATAACCCGTAACATAACTATTCAGCGAGGGCACCCTTCAATAGGGGGGTGCCATTTGTGCATTATGTGCACTTTTATGTTACGGGTTATGTATCCGTAGCATAACTCTTATCATACTAGCTTAACTAGTATTCAACTTCAAAATTTGCCAGAAAAGTAAGAGCAAAACTAAAAGCTCTATTAAAAAATCTCAGGAACATCATGTAAACAATAATCGCGAAAGAACATGGATGTTAATGGTGGTTTGACAATGTATTTCTTACAACAATGCCTGCTTTCAAGAATCTTTCTAAACTAAAAGAAGCCACTACAGGCTTGAGTTTAAAAATAAATTACTGAGAAAATTTATGAATTATTGTACTAATAGGGGAAAAAAAATAGAGATAAAATGGTGAACCATCTAAGAATAATCAACTTGAGGAGATCATCTCTAGTACCTGGTAATGAATGCTTTTATTTGACACTAGAATACCGCTAGAAGGAAATATGACCCTTCGCTCTGCCTCATCTGCAGCAAGATCAAGTTGACTTCCTCTCCAGTCAGTCACCTGATTATGGTAAGTCTAGTTTATTATATGTTTGAGAAAAAGAAAGAAAGGGCAAAATGTATAACCCCAAGTATAGTTTCTGCATTAATGTAGTCTGCCTAAAGCAGGAACAAACTCAAAGACATTTCGACTAACATATATAATGGAGGGAAAATGTTGGAAGCTGCAATCACTTGTGTTCATATCCTAGACCATATTCACTGCATAATGTTCCCAAGGATGCGAAAAATGATACTTCTAAGAGGTAGGACCATTAAATAAATGGTCGTTCCAAAAATGGGTTGTTGTAAATGTTTCTTGCAGAAGTTTATGAAACAACAATATGGAATGGCCTCAAATCATTAGCACGAAGGTGTTTGTAACAGCAGGAAACCCATTTCTAAATCTGTTTTATATTTACAACTCATCTCTCTTTTGCAACTATTCTTCCCTACAGGAACATAACGAAAAAAGATTCTCCACAAAGAATGCTGCCCAACTTTTTCCTTAAAACAAAAATTATCATCTAGTGTGTTTGGTGTGGATTAAAATTAGATTTTTAGTGGATTGTGATACAAGTTTTTGAAATGTGTGGTTGAAAAGATGTGGGACCCATGAAAGATGTGGTTGATATTAATTGTTTGACTTTGACTTAAATTAAAATCAGATTTTAATCCGGTCCAAACAGGCCTCTAATGTTTTTGTCTACAATTTTACTATTATCAATAAATTTTATAATAAGAATCACAATAAGAATTTCATAATACTAAAGAAATCATTTCCTTCATAAACTGCAGACCATCCTTCTATTGTTGTCCTTCGAGAAAAAAGAGGTGAAGCTTGATGATCATCATTTGTCATGCATAACACTTGGATCCAACAGGTCATAATGACTTTTAACCAGATTAAATACTAAGGATTGCTGACACCCATCCCTTTAAAATGAAATTATTCGCCTGCAAGCTGAATTAATGAAACATCCACATGGAGATCAAATGTAGTGCAACATACCTTTCCTCCCGCTTCATGGACACATACGATTCCAACAGCATGATCCCAGACCTATATATTATTGACGAGATTAAACATTAATTGTCTCGTTACAGTTATTCAGAGATAACCAGAAACTAGGATTATACCTTGATTGTTCTTCGAGTCTTTGAACGCTGAAAGAAAACAGATGCCCTTCCAGACGCTACCATCAAATATTTACAGAGACTGTACACACAAGGCATGCAGAAGAATCATGTACAACGTAAAATTCATATATCAACCGAGGCAATAATCTAACATCTGACATTCAAGACGACTTCCATGAGCATAGTAGAGGGTAGACACTGAGTCAATAAGGCATCATAGAGCACATGCCTCGTATGCCACTCCTCCCATTGAAGCAGAAGGTTATTCCTTCAGATTCATCATTATTAACCCCATGTAAATGAAAAAAATGGTGTACAGTTATCTAGAATCACCAAAAAATACTAAAGAGAAACTGGCAATGTTGGGGGAGGGAAGTGGAGTAACTGCTCAAACCAGTGATCCCAGATACACAAAGTCACAAACTAATGTCACACAAGAGGAGGATAATAATAATTATTCACCTAAAAATTTGATGAAAGATCTTAGGGCCTCTCTGGTTGGGGGGATCACAAGGGAGGGGATTTCTTACTCTACGACCACCTCCTATGAACAAATGTGGCATCACACAGTTCCATTCTTGCAGGAGTTGGGGGTGGGGGTGAGGGAATAGTCTGTACAAGTGCAGATCATAACTATTTTACTAAAATGTCCTTACCTTTGCCATGAGAAGTGATATCATCGCCAAAATAAAATAACAACAAATTCCCCCAACCAGTTGCCTGATTATCCAATCCCTCCAGCCTCCCTCTACCTTCCCTTCCCCTTCTCCCCAGAGAGATATTCAGGAAAGGGATGGAGGATGTAATGTAAGTTAGAAACTCCACCAGCAAGGTAGCAACCTGAAGCTTCCATAAGAAGAGTCATGCAGGATGCTTTTGCACATGTTTACAATGAAGTATGATAAACAATGCAAGCTTTTGGAAGTTTTCTAATGTCAATAGATGACACACATACAGAAACAAATATCACGCACATAAAGCAACTGGAGAACAAGATTACAGCATGTTAGAGACGGCATTCAAATATAACTAGGTGATTCAAAAGTTGGAAAGATTTACACCTTATTTTCACAAATAGAGGTTCAATAAAGATGAAGTAAAAGATGTGGCGGCTTCACATAAATATGTCGTCCTAGCTTTAGCTCTACTAATCAACCTCTATGATCAATCAATACTAACAACTCTTTATTTGAATCCACACTCCCCCAACCCCTATTCGGTGGGGATTAAAATCAGATTTTTAGTAGATTTTGATAAAAGTTGATGAGATGTGTGGTTGAAAAGCTGTTGTTCCATAAAATGTGCGGTTAAAATTAATTGTTGACTTAGACTAAAATCTGGATTTTAATTTTTACCAAACAGGCTGCAATATGTATGCACACAATACATGCAACATGAGTATTTCCACATTGAGCCAAGTCAAAATTAAGGAATATTCAATAACGTGCTCGGAAGAGAAATTTGCTTGGCATACAATGGAAGAGATCTAATAATTATCAAAAGTCACAATAAATAAGAAGATCAGAGTTCAGGAAAATGTGAATAATAAGGGATTGCACTCTCTTTGAAATAGAGACATACCTTCCACAGCAAGTCTGCAAAAGAAGAACCTGTTTCTCCCCAACACACTCTGCATCAGTCGTTGCATTAAATTGACTTGATAATGGCATCGACTCCCAAGTTTGACTTTCTGGAATGCAAAAACGTGCCTCGTGAATGAGGTGATGCCCATCAACAAAGCACCTGATCCAATTTTGAGGAATTCTGGTGTCACCAATTTGTGTATTCCATAATTGTCTTCTCCATGTTCCACACCCAACATGAGATATCATAATGACCCCTGATCTAGTTGCAGTATTACTGTATTCCTGTATATTACTGGTGAATTTGCCAGAATACTCTTCTTGCCAGTTAGGACAGCCCATAACGCCTAAAACAATCTCACCTTCAACTACAAGAGCCAAACCTACCTGAAAGTTTCAGCAACGCTCTTAGCTAAGCACCAAAATGAATTTAAGAAATACATAGAAGCTATTAACAAAATAGTCAAAACAAGCATATTCCCATAAGTGTGTTCAATAAAGATGAAGAGAGACAAATAATGAAACGTAAAACAGAATTATTGGCTCCTGATTTGCAGATTTTCATTGACAGGGAGATGTCAAAAGGAATTCTACGTCAATATAACTCAAAAACAAGAACTGGAGTGATGGATTAAGTATAGAGATAATTTGTAACTGATCCATGTATATTCAGTCCAGAACGCAGATAAAAATATCAAGTGCTTCCGAAATTTTTGATGTAATATTTCCTTAGGTTAAGCATTAAGCTCTACATCAGTGATGCCTGCACAAAATGTAATTCACAGCCAAATGGTGTAAACTGAAAGAGGCTCCCAATTTTATGGTTACATAGCAAATAGAAAATAAGTTAATGTCACACACATCATTGCTTTGAACAAACCTGAATTTATCTACTGTAAATCTCAAGACCAAAACAAGAAGAGGTTTAAAGCAGCCTTGCATGGAAGGAGGGGGAAACAGAAACAAGCAATACTTTATTTCTCAAGACCGAAAATAAGAAGAGGTTTAAAGTAACCAATATGGAAGGAGGAGGAAATAGAAACAAGCAAAAACGGAACTTACCACATAGAGAGCTTCACTACCTTTCACGAATCCCCGAGTCCCATCAATAGGATCCAATACCTGCAAGAAGGCTATAAAATTTATGCTTTTGGACCAAGCTTTAGAAAATGACGAGAATAAAATAAAATGTAAACATGCACGATTGACATCAGCATTAGACGGCTAGTCATTGACATACATCTGTGACAATGCCCTGCTACACGGCAATTTCATAGCAGCAAAACCATAAAACACGCACTGCAATCACATAGGAAGAACCCCATCCCCTTAGTTGTTTGTCTTTCAATTTCTACCAACTTTTGGAGGATTCATTTTTCTCTGGTTTAAATGCCAAAACACTGTTGATTTTATTTATCTACTTAGGAAATCTTCCTTCAGTATCGCCCTTTTTGTAAAAAATAAAACGTTTAGATTACCATTAATATGGAATTAAATGACCTATACCAAATGCAAACGTAAGCTCACCCAGTAAGTAGCTGGTCTAGATCCAAACACATAGGCATCCTTCCCCCCTCTGTCAATTGCTTTTAGAACATCATCTTGGCTTAGCTGTTTATCTCCTGAAGCGGATTTATCTGCGACCACTTCAACGACAGCATCCACAAGATTATTTTCACGCAAAAACGCCGAGTCCTCTTCAGCCACCAAAGGAATAGAAGGAAATAGTTTGCTCATCTCTGCAACGTTGAAGAAAACAGAACTGAAAAGTGAATGAATATAGAATGAGCTGTTTTTTTTTTAATTTGTAAAACTTGTCAGGAAGCAACTTATAGAGAAATTACCCAAACTGATAAGGGCCTGAACTCCAAAATCTGCAACCGTAACTGGTGTCCGATCAACTTTTTGCACAACTTTTCCATCACTTGAGAACAAAGATTTTTGCACCTAAGAATCATTAATGGAAACTTTCATATTCAAAAGTAAACAGCATTAGCAATGGAAAAGAAGACGAATAGGAAATTACATCAACGCAGAGACGACAAGCTCTCTCGACAACATTGATAGCTGCTTGGAGCTCTTTATAGTGCTTTGCATTATGTTCTGGAAACGGAAGGCTTAAACTCGACCTAAAAATAACTCAAAAAACATGAAAATTAATACAATATGAAATGAAACCCTAGAGATTGGATAGAGCGAGAGCGGATGAGGAGTCCAGTGGATAACCTAGTGGCAAAAAAGCATTGGCGGTGAAGTGCACGGAATGAACTACGGCGGTGAGTTGTAGGAAATCGAGAGCCTACCGAATAACGAAGCACATCCATGGCGGGAATGGAAATGGAAATTGCAAGGCGGAACGGGGTTGGTTGAGTCAATGACTTGGATAAAGTGCGTTTTAGGTTATCTTCCACTCCATTTGAACTAAAATCGCAAGCACGCAACTGTATATTAGAAAACGTTATAACTTTTCATTTTTAATAGCTACATGCTCCTTATTATCCCCACCAGGCTCCAACTGAGAGCTTTTCAAAAGTCACTCAGAAAAGGCAGAATATATCCGAGCCTCCAAAAACGACGTAGTTTACACATTCCGGCGACGGATAATTCCGGCTAAATGGCAATCGAGGATGAAAAAACGTCTTCATCAGACGGAAAAATATGGGGCCTGTTCAAGCTACCGTTCCGAAACTCGAACTCGACGACTTCGTCTTCTTCTTCTACTTTTCCTCATCATCAGCATCAACTCAGTTACTATAACAACAGCCATTCTCAGGTAGAGGGATCAAGTGCTCAAGGAAATGCTTCCTCGGTTTCTTCCGTTGCTAGATCTCTGCTCCTCACACGGCGTCGTTTGAAGCTCGATCCCCCTAACAAGCTTTATTTTCCTTGTACGGACGATTCTACTCTTCTTGGACTACTTGAAATCCGACTTCTACTTACTGGAATTTTTTTATATGTTCATATTTATTCGAAAATTAGGTTTTATCTATTTGAATTAGGATTGATCTGTGTGCGATTTTGATAGATGGATTGAAATTGGTTCTTTTTATAGTTATAAAATATGGATTAAATTGATTTTTTTAAATAAACTTTTCGATTTTGAAGTTCTTGTAGATGTAGAAAAATGGAGGCTTTCAAGAAGATCATGATCATACACAAAATTAACTTCTTTCTCCTTGAAATTCTGACCGGGATATATTGACTTTGAATTCGGGAGGAAAACAAGGGTAAATTCATGTCATGAAGTTAAAATTTAGCTGTAAATTGGAGTTTTAACGCGGTAGTTCAGCAAAGCGTTGCTTCAAAAGCACCAATCTTTCCTTTCCTTTCCTTTTTTTTTTTTTGGTCACTCTTCTTTTGTCTTCTTTTGTTTCGAGTCAAATGTAGAGTTTGGAAGGGGAGACTGAAGAAGTTTTGGCCTTATATAGTAAAGGAAACAGGAACAAAAGAAAGTGTCTTTTTCTGCCTATGTTTGTTTATTGCAAATGTACACGAAGGTTAGTTGTTGGAGGAGGAAAAAACACGTTCCAAATTTTCATGTGCTTAGGTAATGAAGTAATAATGAATTGGAAAAGTTGCTATATTGAGAGCTGCAAGATCAAACTATGGTAGAATCGAGAAAATAGGAAAAGATAGGACATGGAAACCTTGTGGCAGTGGGTACAAACCAGTAACCTAGTTCACGCGCACACGAGCGTGTATGCACCTCTTCTAGAACTTCTACTTTTTCCTGAATAGTGGCAGTAACTCGTACTTTTTGCATTCAGCAAATGTTAACATTCTGGAACAGGATAATTGATTAAACAATTACTTGCAGAATTCTTTTTTATTTTTCTGTAATGATTTTCTTGTTTCCTTCTACTCCGTGCAGATGAACCTGGAAAACAAGTGCAAAGTGCTATTAAAATTAAAAATGCATGCAAGTCACATGTAGCATTCAAGGTATGGAAAGGGAGAAGTTTTCTTTTATTTGTTAACTCTCTACCCGCCACTCTGTCTCATATACAGTTTTTTCTTTAAGTAGATGAAGAATTGAAATTTGTTATTGATTATTTGGTCTCAAATATGCTTGATTTTGATTTAGGCTAACACGACATTGTATATTGCCATATTTATTTTATTGCCGCTTCTTCTTCTACCCGATAATATGTATTGTCATTGTTGTTCTAGTTCCAAACAACTGCACCAAAGAGCTGTTTCATGCGTCCTCCTGGGGCCATTCTTGCTCCTGGTGAGAGTATAATAGCAACAGGTAATAATTTAACGCGAGCATTTGCCAGTTCCTTTTTCTGGTAGAAGAGAATCCCTATATTTATTGAGAAACTTAATTGAGATAGTTTGACCATGATTTTTTGGTTTTTTTCTTTTTCTGATGTTAAATTGACTTCCACAACTACGTTTCCTGGGTTTCAATTGTGCTGTTAGTATTCAAGTTTGTAGAACCCCCAGAAAACAATGAAAAACCAGTGGATCAGAAGAGCAAGGTGAAGTTCAAAATCATGAGCCTAAAGGTGAAAGAAGGAACTGATTATGTATCAGAGCTGGTTCGTCGCATTCTTCTTCTGTTGATAATTTCTTGTGCTATCATTTCCACACTCCAGTGCTTTTCAAATTAGTTTGCAACTATCATGATCATATACCTGTAGGATTTCTAGACTTACAGTTGAATTGTGATGTTAATTGAGGAAATATATCAATAAGAAACTGGCCATCATTATTGTGAAATGCTATCATCAAAAGAAAAGTGATTTCAACTTAATTTCTCAGTGCTAATTGGCTTGTATTTATTTGTGATGCTTCATGCATGTCACCAATTGGTTAGATATAGAGATCACACATTTTTATTAACTCTTATATTTGTGCATTGAAGATTTCTCTTTAAATTTCATTCCAATTTGTTCTAATCTCGTTCATGTTGTATTGTCTCAGTTTGATGAGCAGAAGGATCAAGTGTTGGTGGAGCAGATACTTCGAGTTGTGTTTCTAGACGTCGAACGCCCTAGCCCCGTAAGGAATCTGCTGTCCTAAATACTATGCACGCCAATGCATCATGTTCGTCTTAGTATAGTTGGATGCAAATTTTTCTGCATATATTTATTGTAGACAAACAAGAAAAGATTTGCATTGGCAATGCTGATTTGTAAGATTATATCTGCTTAATGAAGGCTCTAGAGAAATTAAATCGCCAATTGGCTGAAGCCGAGGCTGAACTTGAAGCTCGCAAGAAGCCTCCAGAAGACTCCAATCCAAAGCTGATTGGTGAAGGACTTGTCATCGATGAATGGGTGAGCTATCTTTTAATATTAGGAAATTCTTCTTGTAAGATTTTGACTTTCACATTCCTTTATATTTATCCCTTTTCTCCTGAACTCTGTTTTGTAGAAAGAAAGAAGAGAAAGATACCTTGCTCGACAACAAGTGGACGGGGTAGACTCGGCGTGACTGGAGGTGTGTTCTTCTTGAAAGTCTTTAACTTTGGCCAGAATTTTCTGCACTTAACTTTTCGTTGGTGTATTTAATTATGATGTTAAAGGATGTTCTGCTCAAAAAACATTTTAAGGAGAAACTCAACTCCTCTGATAATGCTATACAATTGCGAGTTGGATATGTAACTGATATTGAATCTATAGATAATATGATTTTATTTCTTTATATGGGAGGAAAAAATTGTGTTTTAGAACTTCCACATCATTTTTGTAGCGTTTCATCATTTTTAAGTGCATCTCCTTACGAAGAATTTCTAGGGCCATAGGGGCTGCTATACCAGAAAATGACAAGCAAATGTCTATTACGTATACATGTTAGAAAATGTTTTGGCTTGAACACTTCAGTTTATCTAAAACAAGAATACTAGATGAAGTGGCATTTTGTTTACGTGTTCTTTTAGATCTTGTAATTTGATTTGTATAAATTAAATATGCTGGTGGCAATCTTGTTCACAAAAAAACTATTACGATGACAAATATTAAACAAGATTAATTCTGGTGGAGGCAGAGGGAGCTCCCTCATAACTGCTGTCCCTAATAATTGATAAGAGTTTAATCACTGCCTAATTAAATATGGATGAACCTTTTTTGATTACCAATGTAGGTAAAAACGCCCAGACATACTGTAAAATCTCAACAATTAATTGCACGATGAGATACATATCATTAATAAATTAAATTGTCTTTTTACATTGTTGTTTAGAATTGCAATTTCATTGTTTTTTTTGGCACATTCTTGGCTAGGTGGAAAATAGTGGGGTTATTGCAATAGAAATAAGAGGAAGGGGCACTAACTAGAGTACAAGAAAATCACTTCCATTTTGGAACTTGTGGAAAAGAATCACAAGGTTAATTTGAATGTTGAAACTATTGAAGATTTCAATAAATTCAGTTTTGCTTCATTTCCTCTTAGAAAACAAGAATGTTGAATAATATTATTTTATAACCACATATAGATTTAATTATAATCATAAAAATAAGAATTAAGTTATGTCTAAAATTTTAGGGAGTTTATCATTCATTTTCAGAAAGTTTCCAAAATTAAATATACTGAAAACAAATTTTTAAAGCCACAAATAATTATACTGAATTGAAATCGAACCACCTAAAATAATCCGCTAAGTAATATGGGATACATGTCGACTTATATAAAAAGAACGCATGTACGAGTATGTTTCAAATGCTAACATTTTCTTGTACATTGTTCTTTTCAATGTCATTTTGTAGTACAATTGTTGGGTTATGCTAGTATATATGTGTATATGCGAGAGGTAGTGGGAATAACTATATTAAGATTATTCCAGCTAAGATTTAGAGACATGGCATGCTTGATACTTTTGACTATGTCAATTTATTCTGTTTTCGATGGTCAAGGGTGAAAATGTTGATGACAACATTGTCCAGTCCAATATTTCCGATAAAAAATAAGAAAGTCCATAAATTTCGAGCCTTAGCAACCTCTCATGAAAGAATACATGGAGAGTTTATTAATTCTTTATTCGTCTTTTGATATTATGTGTCGTGCTGATTGAGATTTGAGCGTGCGGAAATTTAATGATATGTTACATGCTTGTTTAACAATGTAAGTCTTACTTGAACAATTTCTCTTTTCATGTTTCAGTTTGCAATACTATTTACATTTTGAATCTGATTCACAGCAGTTGAGCCTAATGATTCAAGTCCAACCTGCTATGTGGTTTTGGGAGTAGAAAAAGGGGATACAGGCGCTCTTTTTGTACAAACTTTTGGCTTGTCCAATGATAAATTCTATGCCATTAATCGTAATATTGATTGTGGCGATCTGTTTATAGGCCAATGGGTCGGCATATGTGGGGAGGTATAAATTCAAGTGTACTTTGTTTGTAATAAACTATTTTCCTAAGTTTGTCTAAATTATCGAGTCATGTTAATTCAGAAGGGTGGTTTTCATTTGCAATACAATGATCAAATCGATTTACCTTTGTATTTAAAGGGTGTGTAAAGAAACAAATGTCGTTCTTTTGTCACCTGTCGATTGCTTGAATGAAACTTGTTAATTCATTTTGGCTTTTATTATATCTGTGATTGTTAGGGTTTGCTGATTCATTGATGCCTTCCCTTTTAAGTTTTTTCTTCATTTCTTCATATATTTTTACAAGGTTCTATGGACTTGTCAATGCACATACACAGAGTCCATACCTAATTTCATTCTAGGCATTGCCCTCTATTAAGGGCTTGTATGTGCCTGCCTATGAGTAATGCTATCATAATTAGTCACTACAATAGTCATTCTATGTGTTAGTTTGTTATTGAGGCATTAGCTTGCTTTTTGAAACAACAAAATTAAAGAAAATTAATGTCTCAAATAACAAACTGCCACGTGGGATGTCACTTAGGACAACTACTATAGCCGCCGATTACAAATAGCATTATTCGCTTGCCTATATGCAAGAAATTTAAAGTGGTCCAAACTTTTTGTACATTCTACATAGGAAAAGTCTTTTCTAAGTTTTCAAGAAAAACAATAGTTCCCAATAAATGTCGTTGAAGTTGTTGAAACTGAAGATGGTGCATGAACTTTAGTGAATTGTCTTGTTTATGACATTAGGGCACCAAGACCAATAAATTTGGCAAATGGTCCACGAGGTTTAATTTTTGTCACTGATCCAAGAATTTAATCATATTGCTCTCTCACGGCTGTTGGCTACCATGTACGCAAAACTCCTCTCCATCACTCCATTCTCCAATGTTCCTCTCTCATTTCTGTTTAGTACTGAAGGAGGTGAAATTGAGGTTTTTTGGCAAAGAAAAGATCTCCAAAACGACATGCTTATAGTATAGCTTCTTTTTCGCTTGGACCCACAAAAATGACTCTTCGATCATATCAAGATTGTACAAGATAAACATACAACAAAGAAATAATAGAATAGAAAAGAAAAGACAGGATGACGCAGATCTTGTTAATTTGTACGCCAATTCATGCTCTTCACATGTGCAGTTGAGCACAATTCCATACAAGAATTCCATCTAACTTAAAATAACACTCTGTATTTGTCGAAACTGCAGTATTGGAATCATGTTTATGGTTACAGTCTAAACAAAAAAATCATATTCTATAGCCCTTCTGCATAAATAAGTAGCATTATCTGAATTTAATTTACTCAAATGGAACTAATATGTAGATGTACAAAACAAAATTTGATAAAGATGGGATTACATTAATTCAAGAATGCCAAATCCCACTCAAGATATTTCGGAATTTACTCGATGATAATCTTCGAATGATCGTTTTTGCATCAGAAACCTCGGCCTCTGCAAGCTTTTCAATATTCCTCAAGCAGCCAGAATTCATAATCTTCTTTCTTGCACTGTTGCAACTAGTCAATGACATCAATATAGAAAGCAAGAGCTTTTTGTTACCTGAATTGACCTTACCTGGATCAAGCATTTGCATAAGCAAGCCAACATTCTGATCGTTCTGCACGAATCTTTTCCGATTTCTTGATATAATTACCATGCTAGAGAGCGTTTCAGCTGCCAATCCGCGCATTTTGAATGTTTTTGAGTCGAGAAGTTTAACAAGAGCCGGCATAAACCCTGCATCACCCATTGCCTTTTTGGCCTTCTCTGATGTTTCACATAGCCAAAATGCTGCTTTCAATGCCAATTCTTGAACTGAAACATCCCCATATCGAAGAAAATAAAGTATATGATCCATAAATCCATAATTGATCAGCATATTCAAAGAATCATCAGATGAGAAACATAAATTTACAATTCCTCTAAATCCCACCTCTCTTGTCTTTGATGAAAAAGATGATTTAGGATCCAATACACGTACTAATGCGCGAATTCCACCTTCTTTTACTATCGCCTCCCTGATTGATTCATCCCCATAAGCCATAGTCTGCAGAAAATCAAGTGAACTTATCTGTGTAAACTCATCTTTAGACCTGGAAAGCTTAACAAACAATGGAATTGCCCCTTCCTCGACGATAAACCTCTTAATTTCTTCAACCCCGACAAGATTTTTCAACACCCCACAAGCCAGGCTAACCAATTCAGCTGCATTATCTCCATTACTACATATTTTCAACAGTATAGACACTCCACCATGAGAAGAAACTGACCAAACGTTATCGGAATTCTCTGTGAGTTTATTCAAACAGATTGCTGCTAATTCTTTGCTCAACTCACTACCACACTCCAAAACTCTAATCAATGGCAAAATTATCCCCGCCCTGATCAATACTCCTCTGAAGGTCTGAAATCCTGCAATGAAGGAAACAACCTTGGCAGCCTCCTCCTGGACCTCATTATCCTGAAAATCAAGAAAATTCACCAAGTAATTGATGAAACTATCAATTTGAACCGCGATTTTTACATAACTATCGTCTTCTTGAACGGCTTCATTGAAAGCAACCAGGGCTTTTTTCTTCATGTCCACACTACCAATTTTGAGCCTGGACTGCAAATCATTAATATAGAACCTCATATCAACCAAAGAAGCCGATATACTAGGCCTTGAAACCACTATGGCATAGCCATTTGAGAGCAAACCAAGAGCATATATTTCAGAAACTCTCTTGATATGACTATCCAATTTTGAGGATACAATATCAAGATCACTTTTCATGAGCAGCTTCCCACTATATGATAAATCGAAGCATCGCCGGGCAAGTTCGTCGCAGTCTTTGAGCGTTGTTAAAATCTTCTCTAATGTGCTAGAGATAGAAAAATTCTCACCGGAATCACAATCCTCAATTGCAGTGAGGTTGCTAAGAAGCTCTTCGAGCTTTGCGCGTATGGATTTCCATTTCACTGTAAAAACCTTGATTGAATAAGACTGAGAAATCAATGAAGAAATGTTCTCAATAGCTTGTTTCAATCCTGTTTTTCTTGTATTAACACTGCTTTCTTCTTCGTCCATGTTAAAATTCATTGGTTTGAAAGAAAATCTCTTCCCATTTGCCGGCAAAGATTTCAGAGTTTTGGTTGGAGAAGAAACAAGAATTGTATTGATGATGTTATCACGAAGCTAAAGACGGGGTCTGTCCATCTATCGCTCTCTTTCTGCAACGAATTTGTGTAATTGCAGTGAAAATACTAAATTAGCCCTCATCGGCACGTGACACTTTCGCGGTCAATGAAATATGGAAAATTTTGTACATAAAAATGGAAGACACTCGTGTAAGAGTGGGTTCCACGTGAATTAAATATTGTCAAAAAAATGAGTCACATCTATTGTGTGTATTCTATAGGATGTCTGTGTATTTTTTCTGTACACCAAACAAGGTTCATGAAATATAAGCCGAATGCTTTGACAATGTTTTTCCGATTTCTTTTGAAATTACACACACCACCTTCTTTTTCTTCTGAAATTTCAATTATAATTATATTACTTTTTTATCCATTAAATATTTGACTATTTTTTACAGAAAAATACTTGTTATACATCACTATTTACATAACTTTTTAAAGATTGATGAGGCATCAAAAGAAAGTAGGAGAGTTCTTTTTAAATTTATTTGGTTGATGAAGTTTTGGCCCGATCAAATCACGCCACATCATCCGTCGATAAACAAATTTGCAAGTTATGATATACATATAGTACATCGAAAATATAATTCCTTTTCTACAATTGTGAATTGTATTGTTCACCAAATTTCTTTAGGATATGTTCGCTAAATCGAACTGGTCGTTACCAAAATAGAAAAAAGAAATCAATGTTTATTTAGCAATTGTTTGGGCTGTTATTTCTGGAGTATATCCTTCAAACAATCCGACAGAATTACCTGAATAAATCTGCACAGTGGAACAGTATGATCAACAGAATCAAGAATGAATTCGAGCCCACAGCCTTCACGATGTTTCTTGTTATACATCACTATTTACATAACTTTTTAAAGATTGATGAGGCATCAAAAGAAAGTAGGAGAGTTCTTTTTAAATTTATTTGGTTGATGAAGTTTTGGCCCGATCAAATCACGCCACATCATCTGTCGATAAACAAATTTGCAAGTTATGATATACATATAGTACATCGAAAATATAATTCCTTTTCTACAATTGTGAATTGTATTGTTCACCAAATTTCTTCAGGGTACGTTCGCTAAATCGAACTGGTCGTTACCAAAATAGAAAAAAGAAATCAATGTTTATTTAGCAATTGTTTGGACTGTTATTTCTGGAGTATATCCTTCAAACAATCCGACAGAATTACCTGAATAAATCTGCACAGTGGAACAGTATGATCAACAGAATCAAGAATGAATTCGAGCCCACAGCCTTCACGATGTTTC
>CAIGRH010169129.1:0-10140 GCA_903798295.1 Fraxinus nigra | reverse complement strand
GCAGTTTGTCACCGCTGTTAATCATCTTGGACTAGACAGTATGAATCTTCTCTAAACCTATTTTTTTTTTATCTGTCCATTTTGTTTATTTTGTTGTCTTAAATGTTTTACTTTGAATCGTTACTATTTGTTTGTTTCTCATACCATTGATAATATGTAAACACCTAATCTTTTGATAGCTTGTGCAAAGTTCATTATTTTTTTATCATATACTGTCTTCCTTTTCATATGAGAAAGCAACTAAAAGTAGGCTTGAAGTGGCTGGTTGATGGTGTGGAGTATATGACTCATTCACTGTATTGAGTTTGTTGATATCAAAATGGATTTTACAGTATTCAGAATGTAGAAACCTCTTCAAAATTCATTTTGTTTAGTTAAAACTGTTTGTTAAAGATAGTTCATTGAGTTTGTTGTTGTCATCCTAATAGTCTATAATAGAATATGCCTTTATTTGAATTTATACGTTCAGAAGGATATGGTTTTCCAGTTCTCAGCAAGAGCTGATAGTTCTTGGATGAATACCCATTTAGTAAAGCACTTTTCAAGTTTTAAAATTAACGTCGTCAGATATAATAATTACCAAAATAATGTACAAACATACCAAAAATAACATGATTAGTTCTTTCATTGCCTTCAAGTCATGATCTTTTCTTTGCATTATCACTTATTATACTTTTTTTGACCATGTAAAACACATTTCATACTCTGAAAAATTCCTCTAGAATCTAGTTACGTTTGCTTATTGGAAATTGTGTTTTTCAGATATCTTTCCACTGTCGTATATCTATGTTTCTTGTATGTGCAACTCTAACTGAGAATGCAAATATTATTCTTATGATAATTTTGACTTTAGCAATTTTCCGATTCCTGCATAATTTGGCTATTCATATAAGCTCCTATTCATTATGTTCCAACTCTACGAATGAATGCAGAGGCTGTTCCTAAGAAAATTCTGGAACTAATGAATGTCCCCGGGCTTACAAGGGAAAATGTTGCAAGCCATCTTCAGGTTGGACAACATTTTTCCTTCCACTTACTTTATGAGACCCTTGCTCAATTTTGATTTTCATCATTCACTTGAGACGTGGTTCACTTCTCTTGAAAGATTCTAACTGTAGCAACCTTATTGATGCAGAAGTATCGTCTTTATCTTAGAAGGCTAAGCGGCGTATCACAGCATCAGAGTGGACTCAATAATGCATTTATGGGACCCACAGATTCAACCTTTGGGTCGATGTCTTCTCTCAGTGGGATTGATCTTCAAGCTCTTGCTTCTTCAGGTCAGCTCCCACCACAGAGCCTCGCTATAATCCAGGCAGCAGCACTTGGTAGGGCTACAAACAAACCACCCGTACCGGTGCCACTAGTCGATCAAAGAAATCTTTTCAGCTTTGAAAGTCCTAAGATAAGGTTCGGCGAGGATTCACAACTTCTTAACAATAATAGTAAGCAAATCAACTTGCTCCATGGTATCCCAACAAATATGGAACCAAAGCAGCTTGCCACTTTGCGCCAATCTGCCCAATCCTTTGGGAACCTGAATATGCAACTCCACTCTCAGTCAAGCCAAAGCAGCTCTCTACTGACACAGATGTCTCAATCTCAGTCTAGGACACCATTATTAAATGAAATCAATGGTAGCCATGTCTCGGCTCTTCCATCATCTCTAGGTCAACCCATTATCTCACAGGCACTCCCCAGCTCTGTTTTGCCCCGAAATGGAATTGAAAATGTTCGTGGGGGAACATTTGGTTCAGTTTCACAGCCGTCTCCAGCTCTAGATTTTTCCGTAAATCAGGGGACTGAGTTTCCGGGCAACAGTTTTCCTCTCATGAGTAATTCAGGTATACCTGCTCTCACCTCTAAAGGGATGCTGCAAGAAGAGGTTAACTCGGAAATGAAAATGCCTAGAGGTTATCTTCCTAATTATGACACTTTTGATGAGCTGAATCAGAACAGAACTCAAGATTGGGGTATGCAGAATGTTGGGTCAACCTTTGACGTGTCTCAGCATTCAAACTTACTAGGAAGCCTAGATGTTTCACCGTCAATTTTAGTTCAACAAGGGTTTTCTTCTAGCCTTAAGAGTGAACAAAGCAGGAATATACCTGTTAGTAAGGCAGCCTTCTCAGTTGTGGACAGTAGAACTGGTAACACTTCCAACCCCAGTCAACAACTTAACTCGTCTGCAGCTGATATTTCACAAAGGATCAAGGCTGAAAGGCTGCCCAATATGGGCTTCCAGAATACCTTGTTTCCCGAACAGTTTGGTCAGGATGATCTCATGAGTGCACTTCTCAAACAGGCAAGGCTCTTTATTTTTACCCTTGGCAAAAAGTATTTCTAGATATTTAAAGTGATTAGGAGCATGCTTGGCCAAGCTTATAAAGTTTTATTTAATGTAGATTATTAAGTTTTAAATGGATTATTATTTTATCGGTCTAATTCAAGCATGTTCTCATTATAGCAGCAAGAAGGCACGGGAGCTGTTGAAAGCGAGTTTGGCTTTGATGGCTATCACTTGGATAATCTTCCTGTATAACGCATCTCCCTGCTGTAACTTATTCTGTCTATCACTCTCACCTCGTTGCAGAACGACTCGTTCTGATCAAAGGCTAAAGATTCGGTTTCACATCTGCTACCAGAAGTAGGATATTGTTAATTTAGCTGCATTATTCTGGTGTGAATAGCAAGCTGTGTTTATTTCTTTTGACATTATAATGCGAAGCATAATGCTCAGTCAGGTGGATCAGCTACGATTGAAGCTAATGAAGGGAAAACATGCAAGATATGGAAAGCATAGGCGAAATTTTGACTGCTTTTAGAGTAGGCTATTGTAATAGGTACAGTATTATTTTCGGGAACTTGTGAAATTTCCTCGTTTGCGGGTGCCAGTCTATTTCTCGCTGCAAACCTGTGTCTGCTCTAACTCAAATAAAACAAATGTTTATTTTTCCAGAATTTGGATGCTGTGTAAAGATTGGATTTGAATTCAAGAAACTATTTTTTTTTTCCATTCTTTAATTCTTTTTTCTTGTACTTGAGAATTTATATATCATGCTTAGTTGTTGATATGCTGAACGCTACTGGATAAAAATGTTTACCGTTTTAATGCTTGTTCTTAAACCCAAGAAATCCCAATTCAAACTTGATATATTCTTCATTAGTTTCCCTCGGGTCGAACGAGAGAACTTCGGAAGATCTAGAAGCTTGAGCAATAAATTCTCCCGACGTCTATAGACTAGTCTTTGTCTTAGCCCTTTTATCTACTACAGTCTCTTCGATTTGAAATTAAATTATTCATAAAAAAAAGGCTTGTTGCTGTTAGCTTCGCCACTAGCTCAGAATCTCGAACCATTCTACTCTACGTTAGACCAAGGGATAATTGAAGTTACGCCTACAAATCTTTCAAAATGTTGCAAGTTTTTCCCTAACCTTTCATTCGTTGTAGCCATGGTCTCAAACCTTTCAAATGCGTGTCTAGAGCCCAAATGAAGGGAAATCGTTTAGTCTGCCGCCAGTTGATTAAAAATTAAGTTTGACCACATTTTTAAAAATTAGAGAGTGCAAAATAGCAATTCAAAATTTCCCACATAAAATAAGTTAAAAATTAAATTAGAAACAAATTGAAAGATTAGGAAAAAACATACAACATTTTGAAAGGTTTAGTGGCGCAGCTACAATTATCCCTTGATCAATGATATTTTGATCTATGGGTCCTATTCTTTGTAAGGTCAACGGAGCGAACAAAAATAATATTCAAGTCCTTACTGTGAAAACATGTAAATATACACTTGGAACGAGGAAAAATCCCAAGAAATATGTATATAAAACACGAGAAGTTGTGTCAAGCTAATACAACGGGGTATGTTACAGTACCAAGTTAATTTTCTTATCAGCAATCATCGACAACAAGATTGAAGTACTCAAAATCCCCGACCTGTATAAAATTCCTTGAAGAACACGAATGATATATCATGTCATGAAAAGAATGAACAAATCAACAGCTATGAAACAATGGCTATTACTGCATTGCCAAGAAAACTGCAATGGCCAAGACGACAGACATCAAAACAGACGAGCCAAATCTATGGGAATTGCTTTTGGGAAGTACTCTGGGTAGTGAGCATTCTTCGCCATTGAAGAAAACTTTTGTAGGGAAACCATCACCACCGGGAATATCTACTCCTGGCGTCAACTTCTTCGTGAATGAAATTACGGATTGTTGCTTTCCGGGAACTCTGGGATCCTTCTGTGGGTTAGCGCTATCTGTTTCTGCCACGAGATAGTTCAAGCCAGGGAGGCCTTGCATGAAAATCGTATTGTTGACACCATTCAATGCACTTCCATTGAAAGAGTAGGCTGCTTCAAATCCAGGAGCTGCTTTGCCCAATTCAATTGCCGTGAACCAATCGACAAAAGGATATTCGTCCCAGTTAAAGATAGTAATTCTTGCAGACCATCCACCTCTGTAGTCTGTGAACAAATGCCAGTTGATGCTAACACCACAGTTATCACCACAAGGCAGAGGGTTTGGCACTGGGAAATGATGAAGATCGGCCCAGGCTGTGGATAAAGTAGTTCGGTTCTCAAACGGGATGAGAAGTGCCTGAGACGGAAGAAAAAGAGCTGGAGACTTAGTACTACACGTGCGATCAGTATTAGCAGGACAACCACAGGCGCATGTTGGACATGGGATGATAGATTCATTGTAAAAAGCAGAAAATGATACGCAGCATCGAGGGCTCACTCCCTTTGGTTTCGTAATATTGCACACGACTTGCCAGCTTGCCATTGCAGCTGAATCTGACAATAACCCGCTCGGGTCCGGATATTGGCTGGGACTCACTCGGACGGGTGGTCCACATTTGTAACTGGGATTCATTCTGCCAGAGATCCCCCAATTCTGTGGTGGAGTAAGAACGGAGCGATTAAGATCCGGAGGCATTTTGAAAACATTAATCTGGAATGCTGAAATCGACTTGCTCGGGTCCATTGCAGGGGGCAAGATTGTCCCATTCCGACAACAGAAAGGTATCATTCCTAGATTCGTGTCATTTGTTTTCGCTAAAGGCAGGTCGACTATTGTTGGTCTCCTGTCACAATTTAATGCAGTGGAAAAGTCAAGGTTCTTGTAGAACTCACCCTGTTCGCCAAAGACACACTTTGATGTATCTACCACAGAGGGATAGGCTCCTTTCATGGCGAAAATGAACTCGTCATTCATCCAATCCCAGCTTAACTGCCAGTTATCAAGACGGCCAAGAGGGTTATGGTTTGCAATCGTAACCTGCGCCCAATAATTGGATTCGTATGTTCTGATTACGTCATACATTATAGTGAGGTCACCATCTTGACGTGGTAGAAATTCTTCATCCAAAGTAACATTTGACTTGAATTTTGGATCTCTGGTGCAACACACTTGCAATACACTCTTTCCTGAAAGAAACAGAAATACAACCTCAAAAATTATGAATTTCAACATGGCAAGCTAAATTCGTGTTCATTATACTGTTCATACCAAACATGCACTAAAAGCATAAGCACGAGCAAGATAAAACATATTTTAGGAGTAAATGTACTAAATAGGAGATATTGAGAAAGATCTTAACAATATCCCAGATAACGTGCAAAAAACTATGGAGAATACATGATTCGCTCATCAGATGAAACTTATACCCGACATTAATTTTTTAGGCTCACAAGTAACCTCATAAGACTTATTGTCCATAGAAGACATGACAATCAGATGTTGAAACTTGCAAATATCAGAAGTTTACGCTAGAAAATCATATAATTATAATGCAAGTACTAAGTATGGTATATCAATATGGGTCCGATTAAGGCTCCCAAATTTTCTCCCCCGTTCCGCTCCCTAGTCTCCCAACTTCCTATGCTTCTCCCCATCTTCAACTTACTCACAAGCTCCAATGGAATAACATTATCAAACCTAACCCTCCAAAATCAATAAATCGACTTCCAAACTATCATAGCTATGGAATGTCATAAAACAAAATCCCAATTAATAAGCCTCTCTTGATCATGCTATGAAACAAAAGTCAAATCAAAACTCCACATCTTCACGCCTTTAATCCCTCTAACGTAGTTCAAATCCAGCTGATTAACAACACCTAGTAAACCACATTATTCTAAAAACTCAAGGCTTTTCTGCATTTTCTATGTCATCAAGCACAAGATCGAGCAATTCAACAATGGTAGGAGAGGTCATGCAGAGAAATAACTCGCCGCCGCGACAACAAAAAGCTTAACACAATACACCGACCACCATCATCTCTATCCTTAGAAACTACGAGACCAATAGAAAAATAATAAATAAATATTTCACTAATTGTTGTAGTGTAGATTATCCACATCATACTGCAGAAAATCAACCAGAATCTCCAACTATCAGATCAATAAAATACAGAATAAATAAACAAAACTAAAATCAAATTATAACAAGTAGAGAATGACTTTACCTTGATTAGAGGGTTTTGGGCAAACCCACCCATCATTCACCAGTGATATATTATTGGGCAATGGAACATCCGGCGCCCCGATTCCGAACTGGGTACCTACCAAATCGACCTGGACACTCATCTGGGTCAAGTCACCGGCGGTTTCAATACCCGTCTTCAGATCCGCATTCGGGTAACCCGCAAAGACCGACCCATTTCCCACATTCGCCGGAAGTGAAGTCCCATCTGTGAGCACCACATTCGATGCGGATACCAAGTACTCATCATGCTGAAATCCGACAAAGACCCGCCATGACTTAAGCTCCTCTAAATCATTATTCAGTGCAAAGAGAGTGGATTCGAATCTGTACGCTTGGCGGGTCCGGTCGGACTTGAGAATCGGGGGTACAATTTTCCCGGTTTTGTAAGTATAGGAGAGAAATACTCCGTTGCAAGAATCAGAAGCCGGTGCTGGCGCTTCTGTTCCGGCTGGCGTTCGGGTTTGTGCCCTGGTTTGACCCGAAATCAGAAGGGTGCATAAGAAAACGAAAAAATGGACTGTCGTGGCCATGTTACTTGAATGTGAGCGTGTTTCAGTTCAAACACAGATCAAATGTATACATACAAAACAATAATGAGAGAGAGAGAAAAAACTTTCCTTTTTCTCTTTCTATATCTAAGCGTATGTGTAGATACAGAAGCCGTGTGAGTAGATGTTTGAACAGAGTGGTAAAAGAAAGTGGGAGACGCGGATTCGGAAAATGAAGACAGCTTAGTGAAGGCTGTAATGATATATTTTCATTATTTTATTTTGAAAGATTTTTAGGTTTTGTTTGGTGGGACACGGAGATTGGGTTACTACGTTGGAAGTCCGTTGGAGTCGTTGGATTTTGGAAACGTCTGTTTTGAATTTTGAATGCTATGTGCGGCGGTACCTAGTGGGACCAAGACGTTCTTCTAAAATCCTATACGATAGTGTCGTATTTCGTAAGACAGTACTAAACAGTATTATAAAATATAAATAAAAGAAATTTAAATTTTGTTTGTGTATTTTTTATAGTTTAGTATTATAAACAAAACATATACTTTCTTAATTATATATTAATTTACAAAGAAATTGTAATATATCTCGTCTTGCCATATCCTTCACCTTGTCCTATCCAAAATGAAGCAGGAAATTCCCACCACATTAGGAATACGAAATATGGTCTACTCTTAGACCTGAATTTTTCGTCTTTACATGTTTTAATTCATAAATTATATCTAAAAAATATATATTAAAATATAATTAAATAGGATGATAAATGAGAATATTTTAATTTTCTTCGTATTCCTACCCCGTCTCTCAAAATTCATCGTCCCAATGTCCCCTTCTTGTTCTGCAATGTTTTCATCCCTGAATTTACACTCGATCATATTGTGTGAGCATCAATCATATAAAAGTAATATAAGGAAAAAGTTTAACGAATAATCACATTTTTGAGCTTACACGCTTCTACTGCCTTGGTGGTGTAACAAGTTAGTCCTTGGAAAGCAGAAACCACGCTTAGAGCCCGTTTGTTGCACATTAAACACCCAAGAATTCATTTTATCTATCACATCAAGTGGGGCCATGGCAAAATTCTTGTTGACTAATAAAAGGANTCATCGTCCCAATGTCCCCTTCTTGTTCTGCAATGTTTTCATCCCTGAATTTACACTCGATCATATTGTGTGAGCATCAATCATATAAAAGTAATATAAGGAAAAAGTTTAACGAATAATCACATTTTTGAGCTTACACGCTTCTACTGCCTTGGTGGTGTAACAAGTTAGTCCTTGGAAAGCAGAAACCACGCTTAGAGCCCGTTTGTTGCACATTAAACACCCAAGAATTCATTTTATCTATCACATCAAGTGGGGCCATGGCAGAATTCTTGTTGACTAATAAAAGGAAGAAAAGCAACAATTACTTTTGTGCCCTCATTCACGTGCATGCCTTGATGTTGAGGAAGTCTGAAAACATGAGGGCAGTTTGGTAATTGTAAGCTCCAACACCTATCACATTTGCACTATTTTGTCAGAATTTTTACTGTACCAACGATTACATTTATTCTACATATTTGAGAGAATGTGCAACAAACGGGCTCTTAACCAAGTATTGAAAAAAATTTAGGTAGGGCTCCCCTTTGGTCTCCAACTCTTATAAGTGAGATCATATTTTAATAAGTGAATATGGATCAATGTGTGCGATAAAAATCATATACAATTGGAAGTCAAAATCGTCATAACACTTAACGTCTAGCTTTTGATCACGTGAAAGATATGTTCAGTTTTAACATTCACTTTAATAATTTTTGTCACGTAGAAATTAAGATGCATATTTAAATATGTTGAGAATTCGGGATCGTACATTGAAGGTTAAAGACTTAAAAATCACACTACCTAAAAGTTAAAGAGCTCAAACCCTAATTTTTCTTAAGGATTCACACGACATGACGAGTAATATAGTTAAAAAGTTTGTTTTAATCTTTCTCGCACTCTTAGGGTTCTCCGTTTGAAAAATCATAACCGTGTCTTATTTTCTTAATTTAAAATCATGAATCATTATTATACCTCTCTCATATTCAATTTGAAAGGAAATTTGCTCGATTTTATCCAGACGCGTCCTATCGAAAGAATGGTTGCTGTCAAGTTCATTTGACTAGAAAAACAATTAAATAAAAATAGATATTTTTTTTATTTAATTGATAATAATCGCGGCATCATTGTGTCGTGCACGTTGTTAAGGTCCGTAGTTAGCGCAAAAGGGTCCCACGCATGTGCCAAATTCTATTCCAATTACAATAAATAATGGACCTAAATTTCTATATTTGATTTTCATTCTACCATGTTTCATTAGTTTAATTTTTGTCAATTAGAAATGAAATTACAAGAAGTTTTAATGTTAATGTGAAAACATGAACTCATTTGAACGGGATCAATGGATGATAAAAATGGCCCAAGTTGGCGACTTTTATTGCACTTCGGAGGGGCGTTCGTGTAACCCAAGTTATCCAGCTTTTGGTCATCATTTTGTGCGGCAAAAAAAGTGAACAAATGAATACTATATACGTGTGAAAAGCAAGTAAAAAAAAATATAGGCGTGTGAAATCTTGTTAAAAAAATATAGGGGACATTTTTTGGGTTGTAGGATGGGGGTGGTGGTGGTGGTGGTGGAGGAGGTTATGTGGTTTTAGTGTTGGTGCGGTGGTTGTGGGTGGGTCGTGGTGGTCGTGATGATGTTGGTATTTTTAGATGATGATTTGCTGTCGAAAAGTGGTGGTGGTGGTTCCAGCGACGTGGTTTCGATTGTTATGTTGTTGGTGACAGTTGTGAGGTGATAGTCACAAATGTTGGTGGTGGTCATAGATTCTTTGGTTGTTTGTGACTATTAAATTGATTAATCTATGACCGATGAACAATATTCGACCAATGAAAATGATAAATTGTGATCAAAAAATAATGTGTGGCCTACAAAATTATTAATTTGTGATCGATAATTTGATAATTTGTGACTTTCTAATAAATTGTGACTTATAATATTTGTGATTTGCGACCTATAAATAAATTGTGATGTTTTAATTTTTTATTTGTGATCGATGAACAAATTGTGACCTATAAATTTTTTGAATTGTGACGTTAAAATAATTTGTGATTTGTG
>CAIGRH010169083.1:0-11184 GCA_903798295.1 Fraxinus nigra | reverse complement strand
TAACAAATTATCTAACAAACTAACAACATAACAAACTAAAGAAGTATCTAGAATAAGCTACATGTGCTGGTGAATTTGGAGAATAACATGTGCTGGACGTGAGCTTTAGAAGGATCTGGAAGATAGCTGGACGGGAATCTGGAATTAGAGATTCTAATAAAATTGAATGAAAATTGATGAAAATGATCGAACGTTGAAATACAAGTGAAAATGCAAAAATAAAAAATGAGAGATAGGAACATTTTGCCCAATGAACTCCAAATAAAGGGACGTTTGATGCTATTAACCGTGTGAGGTGTGTTGTAATATTCATTTTGATAAAGTTAAAAGAGACGTCCTTTCACAGTTGAAACTGCATCTCTCCCAAAAAAAAAAGGGGAGAAAAATGTTACTCGTACATCCTTGATATACAATTTTGTGAGCGATGTGTACAAGATTGTGTATCAGGGATGTGTATAAGATTGTGTGCCAAGGACGTAAGAGTAACATGATTGAACAAGAAATGCCATGAATAAAATCGGTCCAAGCTGTTGACAATATATTACATTAATGTTAAATTGCATTGTACATTGTACATTAATGTTCTTTCTCACATATTAATAACTTCACTAGAGAAACCAATAATATTAAGCTATTTTTGATAAATCTTAGAGCTTAGTTTGTTGTCATAATGGATTATTTTCATGGTTGATACAGCTTATTTCCGCACCTGCATTTCCATGAGAGAAGATAGTAAGTGTCATCTTCTCTATGAGATAATTTTCCAAACACCATTTTCCGGTGGGGAGGGATAACTAGTGTGGCTTCACAGGGCCTGCAATTCATGCATTTGTTCACGCAACCCGGCGGCCTTGATCCCAGCACCATTTTCCTTAGCTCCTCAGTGGCATTGTAGCTTGATGGCCCTATCCCAACTGACAATCATAAAAAAATACGCGTTAGGGATGATAGAGATAAGCGTATAGTACGACTGAGCTTTTTACCATCTAAATTTCCCTGTAATTAGGATTCATATGGCTTAACACAGAGATTGAGTGCATCTTCTTTTACCTGATTTGGGGATGAGTAACGAGAGAGAGAGCAAGAGGGTAGCTGCAGTGACAGCAAAACTCAGATCTAGCTTGTAGTTTCTTGAAAGGGCCATCAGTTTTTTATCAGAATCCCAAGTCTCTATCTATGAATGTAAACATAGGGTAAAGAAACTGTGACACGAGGATGAAAGGATGTGTAGAGGGATAGATCTTGGGGTCGTTTGGAGACAAGCTTAAGAAAGTGTTTCCAGAAGAAGAGACAAGACAGTAACAGTGTAGTGTCCTGATATTATGGGCTTCTTCACCAATTAAGTTCACACAGAAAATTATGTTTTCTTTCTCGTTTTGGGAAATGTAGTGTTCATCGCCTTTGCCTTTGCAGATATCTTGAGAAACTTCCACTTCTTGACTAGTGTCTATGTCTAGATATACCTGAAATAATGTGTACCCTATCACACCCCTCGTTATGTGGAATGCTAGTTTATGTATCTACTTTACGTATCGAAACACTCATTTTTAATCGCAAATTTAGCCAAATATGCTCTTGTAAGCTATTTTAGACGCAAGATCATGACAACGAATTGTTGATAAGATATTAGCAACTTGATCGCACAAACGATTCTGCTAGCTTACGGAAAAGAGATTAAGTTTAATTATAATTAAAGTTTTTAAGATTAACCAAACATGATTGAAAGATAACAGAGGATGTCCCACTGTATCATGCTTCACTAGTAACACTAGCTAAAGCAAATTTACTCACTTTATAAACTGAAAAAGGTGATTCGTAAGCTCAAGATGGTAGCATGAGGAGAATCCAAGGGCACTTATTTTATTAAACCTCACTTTCATCTTTATTTGCTTATATTACAAACTACTTATTAGGAAGGATTTTGCTAGTCACTTTGTTAAAGCTACGAATATATGCGAATATGGTATACACCAATGTAAATTTAGCTTACGCGTCGAGGTAAGCATCAGCCATCAATTTTAACTATATATTAAAACTTGTATTTGATACATAGGAGACAGAACAATCTACTAATCAAATTTCAAGAAGCTCTCTTGACCATAACCGCATAAACAATTGAAGAGATTTGAGGAAATAATTACATCGAAATGAGACACAACATACTAATGAAAAATAAAATATATAGTCGAGCACGACAAGCAACTGTTCCTCAAACTGGAAGGGAGAGGCTTCTATTTCATATCTAGAGCCCATTCGGTAGGGATTAAAATCAGATTAAAATTGAAAAACTAGCTGTTATTGTTGACTTTTATTAGACGAGTGAGACCCAATAACGACCGTATTTTCAATTTTAATTGGATTTTAATTGTTACCAAACAGGCTCTAAGTACCAAAGTGTCACCAAACGACACTATTTTTTATACCAAAGCAAAAATCATTGTTATACAATAAGCGTATGTTTANCAACATACTAATGAAAAATAAAATATATAGTCGAGCACGACAAGCAACTGTTTCTCAAACTGGAAGGGAGAGGCTTCTATTTCATATCTAGAGCCCGTTCGGTAGGGATTAAAATTGAAAAACTAGCTATTATTGTTGACTTTTATTAGACGAGTGAGACCCAATAACGACCGTATTTTCAATTTTAATCCCTACCGAACGGGGATCTCGATGCTAACGATTTGTATCTTAGTGTGTAGATAACGTATAGGTCAGCTAGGATGTGATAAAGAGATTTATTGACAGTAGGATTTTATCGATTTTTGAGTTCAAATTTCAAATCTATTTACAATGGATATCTTTGACGAGCAACAACGAATTCAAAAATCTCAAAAATGAGAAGTCCCAACAAGTCAGAAACAAATGGTTCAGATTCCACATGACATAGATATCATATGCCACATAGCAGTACATACGAATAATTCAATCCAACAGATAGTCAATGAGTCTGCATAAAATGAAGTTACAATCACAGTCCACCAGATGAGGCCCTTCATCTTTCTTTTCAATGACTGTAGAAACAAGCTATTGAACGTGCTTTAGGCTTTATCAGTTATCTTTTCGGTGCAGTTACCATAGCAGAAGAAACTGTGGTCCTTCACGAAGAAAGTTAACACGACTATGTTGTTAATTTGTACAAAATGTGTTGCATTTGAAGAGGCCGGACCCACCAGTTTCTTGTGTTTTGTATTTTTGTTGTCTCAAAAGAATCCACGTGTACTGTTCTTCGTACCTCAGTAACTGTAGGGCACGATTCCTTTCTATTTTTTCTGTACTTTTTTGTATTTTAACTTGAGGTGAATTTGTAGCCATTTGATTTTCTTGTTATTTGTTTGAAAAGGAACGCAATCTTACATTACAAAGGGTCAAAAGTTAAACATCAGACTTTAATCCAGTAAATAAACACAACACAACACAACACAACACAACACTCGACAAGCACAAAAAAAAAAGAAAAGATAAAAAGGAAAGATCTCTCACACACAAAAACCAATTAATGCACATTCAAACTCAGTCATCAATTCACTTGAATCTCCTTCACGTCAATCTTTGGCCTGTCAGTAGTTTTTGGAATAGTAATATTAAGCACACCATGTTTCATTTCTGCAGTTATCCCATCAACCTTTGCATCATCAGGCAGAATCACACTGCTATCAAAGTAACCATAATTTCTTCTTGATGACCAAGATTCATCATCAGATTCAGATCCTTGCTCCTCCTTTCCCTTGTGCTCTCCTTTGATTGTCAACATCCCATCCTCAACTGTAATCTTCAAATCTTCTTTGCTTAGTCCCGGAACCTCAACCCTCACTTTGTAGCATTCGTCTTGCTCTTTAATCCTCATCACCGGTGGCAGATTTTCCAATACCCTATTTATATTCTCTGTTGCTTGTATAATTGCATTTCCGAGTCCTGAGGGAAAGAATTCTACAAAAAAAAAGTATAATAATTAGTTTTATAATCCATATATAGGTTTCAGAGGGAGGGAGATGGGTTTGAACTACCCCAAAGAGCAGGAACCAAGTCACGGTTGTTGTTTCTCCATATAGTCCTTCTGGTTCTTCTTCTCGGAGATAGCTTGGATTTTTTGCCACCTTCAGGCACAGAGACTTCCCGGGGTTGGGATTTTTCTTCGGACGCAGTCGACAACGCCCTAAAAAATTTGGAACTCCAACTCTGTTTATGGGAAAGACATAAAGTAGCATGTTGGGATGAAAAAGAAGAGGGTGGAGAAACCACCAGCTTTTGCAATTCTTTCAAAGCCAAACGAGCTAAAGCCATTAATCCTTCTAGTAAATTGATTTCTTGGAAGAGGCACAGAGAGATTGCAATAAGTATTTGTATAGTGAGCAGAAAGCTCTACGAGGTTCTAGGTTTGGGCGACACGTCAAGAAAAGTTTCTTGATTAATCTACAGGCAAAAAGAAATGAAAGGGAAAATAGATAAAGTTAAGTTTCATGCATATTCTTGATTTGATATAGGATTCTCTTGAATGTGAAAGAGCTTTCCAGAGGATTATTCATCACGTAATATTGGATCATTTAAAACTATTTTTAGCAAGAGTAAAGTAGTAAAATAGAAAATAACTTTATTTAAAACAATGTTATGCTTCATCTTGACATAGAAAATCTGTGCAAAATATTCAGACAACAAGTCCACTGTAAAAGACTAGTAGAACAATTATTTCTTATAAATAAGAACCATTCAATTACAATAACTTGCCTCGGCGTGTTTCAGTAAAAGGGGAATATAACAATAATTCTACAAGTACTTGACAAAACACGCCCTTTTTCATGTTTTATCACTTGTTTATATTTGGTAAGGGACAATACACGAGATTCTAGTCCAATGCGGTCTAGTTCAGCATACCAAATGGACTGGTATTGTTTCTATGGCCGTGGTGAGTCCTGCTATTCCATCAACCATCAAATTCTCCGGCTTATGGTTTCTCAATCATACATTCCCTCCTGCTCCCAAATGTCAGCCAGAAAATCCACCATTTCCTGCCAGTTTTAAAGTACAGATTACGAGATAGACGGAGAATTACTCGTATACAGCAAAATATTATTTGGGAACCGACTTACACCAAGCGGAACAGGCTTGGAGAATCGTTTGTCACTTCCAAGCAAACTATCATAGGTTGCATTCCAACTGCAAAGCCAAAACTTTTAGCAATGCAGAGACACACAGCGGACAAAAAAATACCAAGAGAGGAACTATGAACCAGTGTTCAACTTCAATAGAAAATTAAGTTAATAGAAGGGTAATTTTCAGAAAATTATCAGCGTTCATCTTATATTAGGATGCTTCCCGTTTAACCAACATGGCATGAAATAGTTGCAAAAACATTATAGGATCAAAGACTAGTGAAAAAGAATTTATGTATCCATCAACCAACTTTAAGTTTATCTAGAATAAGTTTATTATTGTTTCTCTCATCCTCTAAGGGACATGGTAACTAATAAAATATCAAAAATGAAATCAACTCACTGTATTCGGGGTTCAAGCAGTTGCTGCGGATGTTTCACGAGCTTTTTATTCTCTATCCATTTCTGTCTAATCTGGTACCAGAGAAGAAGACCTACAGCCAAAGCCAATCCACTTAAGATTAACCTGATCCATAAACCGAACATTTTAATATAATAAATTAATTGTAGAAAAAGGAAGAATACCAATCACTTAAGGGATTAGAGATTAAGCTTATTAAGCAAGGACCAAGTGTAAGAACACCTAATGGAGTACTTATCCATCATCGGTTGGTTCCTAGAGTTGTGCAAGTGTACCTTAGACCCGAGTCATCATCACTGTCTTGTGCATAATTGCTAGACATTGAAAATGCAATCTAATGATGTTATAATGAACGATATGCACATATAATTTTGCATTAACAGGGAGAATATTCTATGTGATCCTCGAAGATAAAACTTAGGAAACATTTAGTTAAGGTCCAGAGAGACAATGGAGTTTCTCGTTTCCCCATTTGAGTCGGAATTGGGAAGTACTAAGTACATCCTAACCCCCACCCCTGCCCCCACCACACAAAAAAGATAGGAAAAGAATCCCACTGTGCAATTTAGTTGAACTGTAATACAAAAATGAAAACATTCACTGTCAACTTGCCATGATTTATGAAATCAGACGGATTGCTCAAACAGCCAGCACCAGGAGCATCATGCATCTGAGTTAATTTACTAATTGGGGAGATGCTTCCTCGCGATTCCACTTTATTGTCTTCCATCTCACAAGTGCTGGTGGTCAAGAAATCCTCAGACGCGCCGGCTGCTTTTGAAGAGTGGGGGGTTTTCCCTTTCAATGGCTTTTCAAGTGAGGAAGTGAGTTTGTGGTAAGTTTGACATCCAAGACAAACCACTGCTCTGTTCCAAATGAATACGAGGCATAAGAAATCAACTTAACCCCGTCTCATACGACATACTACACAAGTTAACTTCTCTAATGCACATAAACCACAGAAAAGAAAAAACTAATTCCTGCCTTTGACAGTCCTGAATTCGAGCAATCTAAAAATTGTGTTTGGCTGTTTTTATTAGTTGCGTTGCTATAAATTTCGCCAATCTCCATAATGAGCTCAAAGTATGTATTCCACTGTCTAGTAAGCCTATGTTTGGCTAACCAATATCCTAAGTTGAAACTAATAAGTATGATAAAAAATTAATCAAGAACACAAGATAAATCCAAGACTATTTTTCTTTATTATGTTTAAAATAAGTCTCACGCAAAATCCATCAGCTAGCTAAATTATAAACATTGTTCCAACAAATTTGGATTAAGGTGTTGAAACTTCTCCTTTAGGCTAACAAGTAGAAAACGAGCCTTGGAATTGCACCAATCAAAGAGGTATGCCATCATTCTTACTATCTTAAGACAAACCCCATTCTATATTAAATACAGAGAAATTAACCAAATCCCATCCAAAAAATAACTCAACAGTTCTTCATTTATTCCAGACGAAACAAAAAAAAAAGCTTTAAAAGTTACAACTTATCAATATTAATTATCCGAAATTCAGATAATAAACCAAGAGGATCAAACTGGCAAAAATGTAAAGGATCCCCGTATCAAAATGTCTCGATAGAATCCAAAATTCATACACACCCCATGCATGCAGTGATGTATCTGCTGCTATCAATTCGAAGCCGAAAACTTTCCCACCATAAACAGCGATTCCAAGAAGGTACAGTTTTCCACAATTCCCTGAAATTTGACATATCTGATATCATTATCCCATCATATGTAAATTATATATTGATTATAGATAGATATTTACCTGAGAGAGAGGAAAGAATTTGCAATTCTTTCTCCCTCTTTGGTTTTCCCTTCCGGCAATCGATTCACAATGAGATAACACACCATTTTTCTTCCCTTCGATTTTTATATATGAGGAGGAAAGCAGTTTGCTAAGCTAAAATCAAGGACATAATTTTGAAACTGGAAATTTTAGTTTAATTACAATTTGCCACATCAGGTTTTATAGATTGACAAATTAATATTTATTTGCTACAATGATTTTTAGTAACCTTTTTAATGAATAATATTAATATATTGATGAAAAAATTAAAAACACAAAACAGAAACCATATATTCAAGAGTCAAAATTAAAACTTGTGGTATTTACAATGAAGTATAAACGGTAGGGAACCGAATAATTCTGATTCTTTTTTCTTTACAAATTCAAAGGCAAACAAATTACAGCCCAGCACTCGATGAATTGGTTATCAAATCAATCAATAAGAATACCCAATCCTCTGCACGCGATCCTTGAGAATCCCATTGTACAAAGCCACCCGATTTGCAGGCATTAGTCCATCGTATCCAAGAATTTCATTTCCACAGCAAGTGGCCTCAGCTTTACTGGACTTTCTGTGTAATTTTCTGTACAATTCACTGTTTCCTCTTGAATCTTTCACATCATCTGCAAATTTAACTCTCTTCTTCTTCTTATTCTTTTTCTCCATCTTCTGGCTACCTACAGCATAAACAATTGGTGGGTTATGGGCCCGACTAAAGAAAATTAGATAAAGAAAAATGAAGTTTCTAACGTACTTGAAGATAAACAAGATTTGAGAAGTTGTTTTGCAGGAGGGGAATCTCGAAATTGGGTGGGAGGAAAATATTTCTCCCGCAGCAAATCAAACAGAATTACAGTGCCTGCAGAGACGGCTATGGATGTGGCCAAGACAAGACCCTTTGAGCTCAACACAGAAGACATAATAATGGGTTGAATACAGAGAATTGATCCAGCTCAAACTTCAAAGTGAAACAAGTTGTATCAAACTAGTTGAAAATGTAATTTTTATACACAGAAATTTAATGGGGGTAGTCCAACACAGTGCAGTGCACCGAACGGCAAAGGAAACAGGGAGCACAGAAAAAGATTAGCGGTGGAGTGGAAACGATGGGTCAAATTTTGGTTCCACCCCACTAGGCCAGTCTGTGTAATATGAAGATGAATGAACAAGACTGTGTGACTGGGGTCCGCATAAAAATCCGATAAGACAACCCTCTGTCTCTGTTGGTGTGATTTTCGAGGTTCTGTCTGAGATATTATTGGCCATTCAGCAGAATTCTGACCCCAATTTTGTTGGGTTGAACTTGATGACCTCAATATGAAAAATAAGTGCGCGGTTGCTATTTGTTTTTCATTTTCCCCACTTGTTGCCGTCGACTTATCTGAACAAAATTGGTTAATCCGTCCCAATTATATAGACTGTGTTTCATTTTTCTCGTGTCTCAAATATATAGACATGTTTTTTAATGTAGAATATTTTTTTGTATTCCTTTATCAATATACTCTTATTAAATTTTCTTCATTTAATATGTCAACTTCTTGAAATCATTCAAATACACACATTTCCCACTTCTTGGAAACATAGAACAATTCTCATTTCTTCTTCACCTTCAAATTCTTAATTAATTCCAACAATAATTTAGTTTTACATACTGAAAATTAAATAAGGGTAAATTAGGAAAGATTTTGGTAAAAATTAATTTTTCAATAACATTAAAGAAGTTTTCTTAATCCGTGTAAAAAACGAAACAAGCTTATATAATTGGGACAGATAGAGTATTATCTATACTATATTGAGGTTAATTATATTACGTTTTCAATATTTGCACCCATATGTAAATTGCAATGGAGGTCTTCAATTTCTTATCACTTATTTTGTCGAACTTTTATTTTGTTATTTGTTTTAAATATTTTAAAATATGAAAAACAAATAAGTCTCTTAACAAATTTTATGGACAAAAATCTTCATTACGTGCAAGATGTGAAAATTAAGAGAATGTTAGAGGATAAGACTGTAACTGAAAAAAGTTAGAGATATAAGTTTGAAAATGAGTAATAATTGAGGAAGTTCAACACAACTAAAATGTAGTTTGAATATAAACAAAATTGCTACTCGTACACACTTAATACATAAGCTTCTAAACAACCATTTCATATGTGTGTGGGAGTCCACACATATGTGAGAGGGTTGTGTGAGAGATTGTATACCAATGATGTAAGTGTAGCATTTCTCGAATATAAATACCCATATATTAAATGTCGTGAGAATCATTTTTTAGATGATTCAATTATTTCAAATATACATTACTTATATTTGATAGATTTATTTCATTTGTGTGGCTACATTAATGTATGAATTCTCTATTATTAACTCTCAATTAATTAACATTCACATTCATTTAATTAATACTCATTTTCATTTATGTATTTCAGTATTATTAATTCTGATATAATAAGTTAATTAGAATTTCACATTCAAGAACGCATTTCATTAGTCACGTCCATGTATGTTAATTAAAATCCAATTTTACTTAATTGAAAATTAAATAAATAATTTAATATTCATTTCCACATATATATTCCTTGATATAAATTTAAAATTAATTAACATTCATGCATATTCAAATATTATTTTTACAGCACTTATAAAACATTTCATAACAACGTGCGTGCGTTCAACATTGAAATAAGTTTGAATCTCAATATTTATAACATTAAAAAGAAAGAGTTACAGCTCATGACACAGTTTCCTTCACAAATATATGGATAGAGACAACCGCCAAGGAACTTTTTGTGATCGAGATTGTATAACCGCCAAATGAGTTGAGTCACCCTCCGATTCAAACCTTCTCAATCCATAATCTTATCCATAATAAATGACATGAATTGTGGTCGCAAGTTGAGCCAAATGCACAACTGCACAAAAAGCATCGTCAAGTCAAATCCACTTTCTAACTTAAAAATTAGAGTATAATTTTAATAGTCGACTCTTTAAAATAGACGACGTCTTATATTTAAATCTTCGATGTGCATTAGGTGGTCGATCAGAGAGATGAAATCCCAAGAAAAATCAACGATGTCTCATCGACTTGAATGAATAAAGTCCACATTTATAATAGTTTGAAAATTCAACAATGGTCCCATCCACTCGATTGCAAACACAAAGGAGCGTCTCGAAGACAAGTATTCGATGAATTCCTTAATTCTGTAACACAACCAACAACATAATGTCGAAATGAATCTCCAACAAGGCAAAGCCCTTCACGTAGAGTGCTTATCATACAAAACTCGACAAAGTAAAAATGAGTGAGATGGTATAATATACGAGACCCAAATTTACTTAACACAACTAACTGGTGTCCTGCTCGCAACAGGTAGAGTTGTAAATTACTCTTAATTCATTATTTTCATGAGACAATCAAAATAATTATTGGAATTAATGTTTATAATCATTATGATTATTTTCTCTTTTTATTTATTTTTCTATTAGATACAAATCTCACATTATTATGGTCTGTTTGATATGCCCTTTTTTTCATGGAAAATGGAATTGAAATTTTATTTCCCACTTTTGCCACGTTTGATGGCATTTTTTCGCCCAAAAATATATTTTCCACATTTGCCACTTTTCTTGAATTTCAATTCCCACCTTTTTAGGTGGGAATTGGTTTTCTATCCTTTTTTTTTTTTTTGACAATCCAAACAAATTATATCCTCAATTGTAAGAAATCTTATCATTTTCATTGACAATTTTCATAAAAAAACAAAGTCAAATAAACACCAAAAGATAGAAAATCTCAACATTTTTCAGGTGGAAAATTATACCAATCAAACACAATTAATTGATAATTCCCCGTAAAACAAGTTCTATGCAA
>CAIGRH010169046.1:0-12552 GCA_903798295.1 Fraxinus nigra | reverse complement strand
TTTCATGAAAGAACTAAACATATAGAAGTTAGGATACATTTCATTAGAAATATAGTTCAAAAAGAATCTATATTGCTTGAAAAAATCCCTACACAATTTAATTCTGCTGATATGGGAACAAATTACTTCCTTTTACCAAGTTTAAATCATGTTTGCAAATTCTTAGAATTGATACTGGTTAAACTTGGTGTTTCTACAGATGTTGTTTTCCTCATGTTGTTGATGCTGATAAAACTGTGATGTTTTTTATGTGTTGTTTATAACATTGGCATCAAAGGGGATATTTGATGGACTGTAATGCCATGGTCTACTGGGCAATGATGAAATTGGGCTTGGCCCATTTACTGAAATAATTTACCATTGTCTGATAACAAAAGAAAAGTCCCAAAACCTAACACATCGAAGCTGGCATGTGTGTTGCTCTATTCCGTTGATATTTAGATGGATCTACAGTGATGCTATCATGTATATTAAGGTATTTGAGTGGTCTTAATTCGTGACTTTTCATTATGCTTTATGTTCAATGCTTGAGAAGCTTCAGGTTTTCCTTTCGAGTTCATCTCTATATTCTCTATTTCGATTCTTTGTGTATTGATGAAAACTACTAGTTTTGATCCTAAATCTTTTTGATTGGAGTCTTGGTAATTATTCGATTGAGGGTTTGAGTGTCTTGGATCAATTGTTTGATCTTGGTCCATTGAGTAGCTGTTGTGATTCGATTTCTTTAGGGTTTAGGTCTTTGTGGTCATTTTCTAGTACAAAAAGGTACAATGATTTGATTATGGGTCTTATGTGATAATCAATCCCTTGGTGCTATTGGATTTAGGGCATTCTTCGTGATTTTGATTTTTTGCTTCCGTTGTGATTTTACTCTACTATAAGTTCTAGAGCAAAATTAATTATCAAGATTTTAATGTGACTTATAAAAATGAGATATCACACATAGGTATGTTTGAGTCTCATTTTTTATGTAAAATATATTTTGGAATAGTAGATTGATGAAAAATTGTAGTTAAAAAAAAGAGGAAAATTTTGAGTTTACGTGTAATATTATTTTATTGAAGAATGAATGATTGAAAAGAGAATACAGAACAAATGTATTTTGAAAACAATTGAGATCAAACAAGGGCATAAATTTAACCGAGCTCTTATTTACGAAAGTTATCTGACTCCTCTATAATAACCCACAAATAACACGTAGTTTATTATTTGTTGAAATATATTTTTTTAGATAAAGTTAGATCACTTTATCTGACAAGGTATCGTTATAAATTGTTGTTTAGAAAAACATAAAATATGATTGTTGCTTCGCAAATTATGAGGGTAAACTTGTCCCAATAAAGCTTCTTTTGAGTTTAAAAAAAAATGTTCTCGAATAATAGATAAAGTCTTTGTTTGGTAAAGAATAAAATCAAAATTTTAATAGATTATAATGATTATAATAGAGGTCGATGAAATGAGTGGTTGAAAAATTGTAGAACCCATAAAACATGTTGTTAAAATTAATTCTTAACTTTGACTTAAATTAAAAACTAGATTTTAATCGGTATCAAACATGGGTTTAATAAATATTTTTTTATTACATATTTAATAGTAGATTGAAAGAGAATGTGTGGTTAAAAAATAAGGAAAAATTTTGAATTTGCATGTAATATTATTTTATTGAACAATGTATAGTTAAAAGTATGAGAGAAAAATGTATTTTAAAAATAATGAAAATCAAACAAGGACATAAATGTTTCAAAAAATAAAAATAAATCTTCTCGAATAATAGATAAAGTTCCTATTTGGTGGCTATTAAAATCATATTTTTAATCGATTTTGAAAGAAGTTGATGAAGGGAGTGATTGAAAAGTTGTAAGACCCATAAAATATATTGTTAAAATTAGTTATTAACTTTGATTTAAATTAAAATCTAAATTTTAATCCGTATCAAACAGGGGCTTAATAAATATTTTTTTTATTACGGATTTAATAGTATTTCTTTTAATTTTATTTTTTGTACTCTTGAATTTTACATTATATTAATATTAGAAAATTAAATTAAGGGTGTGTGTGATTGAAAAAAAAAAAAATTCATAAAAAATGGCTTTTTTCTATCTCAAATTTCAATTTTTTTTAGTGTTTGATTGCCAATTTTTTCATGGAAAATATTTTTCAACGTTTGAAAATATGTTTATTTTTCATTTTTTTTAGGATAACTATTTATTTGAGAGGGTTTAGGTTTTTGTTTTCCTCGAAGTAAGGAATTTGTTTTTTAGAAAACATTTTTCATATCAATTAAATACACCCTGACATTTTTCATTGTTAGAACTATTACTAGTTGCAATACATTAAAGTACAGAAATAAAACTAGTTGACTGATCGAATCTCGTGACAACACGATGTCCTAAAGCGAAATTGCCTGTCGATAACTGTTGCGACCTCTGTGGGCAATCACCTCTAAAATACGACGATCAAATAAATCAATTGTGCANTGCGTGGTTGTGCAGAGTGTGTGCGTGCATATCCATGCGAGAAAAGGAATTGAACGGTCAAATAAGGAATTATATTCAATTAAAGTTAGCTGAATATTCTATCCCTGGTAATGCATGTATACAATTATTTGTAGAAGCAACCAAACATATTAATAAAGGCTTAAGAAGATTTCAGTAATAGGAAATGTTAAACGAGAACTAAAAGCACATATCCATTTGTTCAAATTGTTAGAAAAATTATTAGTTGCAATACTGTAAAGCGCAGAAAAACTTATCGACTGATCGAGTCTCGTGACAGCACGATGTCCTAAAGCGAAATTGCCCGTCGATAACCGCTGCGACCTCTGTGGACAATCACTTCCAGGATACAACGATCAAATAAACCGATTGTGCAGCAATCACAAATGGTTTTCAAAACTCTCAAGCGTACTCCAGAAAATATAGTATAGTATTTTTTTAATAGGAAGATATAATTTCGTTTTTTGTAGTAATTTTCTAATGCCCAGATGTGTGTTTATATAGGAAGAAAAATGATGTAACTACCTCCACCATGATCTAGTATTATTTGTAGTTTTTATGACCGGTAGTAATGGATTGTTAATACTGAATAGTTAAAAGCGGTCATATTTTACTAGCTGGTTTACCACCAACCTATCACTCCACAACCACATCCCCTACAAAAAAAATCTCCAAATCTGTCGTCGACACTACCCCTACCGTCCGTATCAACAATAACCACCACCATCATTGTCGCACCAACCACAACACCACCACACACAACCCACCACCACAACATCACCTCCCAGAACAAACCAACATTGCTACTTCCCAACTCCACCGCTATCACCTTCAACAAACTACCATTTTGAACTTCAAAACAATCACATACAGCCTGTACCACAACTGTTTGATACCACCAACCCAACATCGTCAATAACGCCAAATCCACCACCTTACCAATGCCAAAATCCATCACCATCGCCAGATCCACCTACATCACAGCCAACAAAAATCCCTAAAATTTAAAATGGATTGCCAAACACATCCCCAAAAAAACGCCACAATAGTTCCACCCACACCAACACAACCTACACGACAGTGTCTGAATAGTGCGCTGCATGTGGAAATGGCAGCTCGCCTAAAAACCCCAAACAGTGATGCTCATCGCTGAAAACACAAACTATAAGCATCACTTGCGCTTAACCAATAGATCTAACATTGCTGGCGCTCAACCACAAACTACAAATCACAACCCACAATATTGGTTTGACATCGCCGATCAACATAGCCCCAGCATTGCGTAGATCGAGATGCGGTGCTGCGTGTAGAGGTGCTACACGATGTAGCATTGCGCAGCACCTTTGTGCCGCTGCGATACCCCTAAGCTATCTAGCGACCTCGCGCGCAGTAGCCCTTCGTGCGACTGTAATGGTCGTTGGCGTCTCGGTATTGCACAACAGTGTTTGTTGCTTCGAAGCGACGGGCTGTAACAACGTCTTCAACGGCAATGCCACTTCAGAGCGACGCCACTCGATGTTGGTGGAGTCTTCACAATGAACGATGGTGGTGGCACCTTCGTGAAAGGAGATAGTGAGGGATAAATAGGTGGGTAGGTGGGAGAATTATATAGATTTTATAATTTATTATTAATATTATAAGTTTGAATTAATATCTTAATTGAAATTTAAAAATGCTGGTTTCATGTAATTTCTACTTTTTTAATGAGAAATCAAAATTGCAAAAATTTGATTAAGATGGAATCATTCTGTACAAAAATATTAAAAAAACAATAAATTGTTAAAATTAAAATAGATTATTTTATATAAATTAAAATTAAGATAACAAATATATAAATACAGAGCATTGGGTACGACAGGGCAACATTAAAAGGGAAAGTTTCTAATTTTTATTTTTGGGCAATTATATTAGCACCACAATTTTTATTTCTTACACCACGTTATAACTATATTTAAAGTTCTTAATCTTTATTCATTACATCACTTATGTCCCTAACCCTTTTCATGTCATTCTCATCCTCAAACCTTCCACTAATTAATACATTTTGTGTTTAATAACAGTTTTATGTCCAAAAATCTTTTGAAATGGCGTAAACGTCTTATTTCTATCATATTTTTAAAAGAATAAAAAATAAAAAGTAAGAATTTTTTTTACCATCATTTCACAAGCATGAAAACAAAATAGTTTAATATAAATCATCATAAAAAACAAAACATATTAAGTAATGAAAGGTTAAAGATACGAATTCGACACAAAAAAGTAACGAAAATAATTATTACAATGAACAAAGAATGAGAAACTTAATTGCAATCAAAATTTGGTGTTTTAAATAAAAATTGTAACGACAATAAAACTACATTTTTTTTTTTTAGCAAAAAGAGAGGTCTCCGTTATCATCATAAACCCCAATACAATATAATGTTGTTGCATAGTGTAACTATTATAAATACCACCTAAAGCATAATATATTTGACTGTCAAATCCAGTTCGAGTCCCTTCAGGGCCACTGAGGTGAGTATCCGACCGTAAACTTCAGGACTCCGTGGGATTAGTCGAGGTGCGCGCAAGCTGGCCCGGACATCCACGGTTATCAAAAAAAAAATATCTTCATTGTCAAACGGTTCAAAATGTTAAGAATTTGTCCAATCAGAGGACAATGAATATCAACAGATTGGGGGGTTCCAGTGTATATACATGCCATACTCCTTTGAACAAATCAAAATAACAGAGGTACAACTACAAATTCCTTTCTTAATCCAGCTTAAGCTACATATGACTTCCAAAGTCGAAACGAAAGAAAGTGATTTGTATAGTTGTGTCCAAAACTTTAACAGGGTAAAACTCGGTTAGCTTCTGGAGTGTGAAAAAAAATGAATAAATAAGCTAAGCAACTGACTATACATACATTGTGTACTGGCTACGACATTTTGTAGTCTTCGTATAGAAAGCTCTCATACTGTGTTCCATTGAGTGTCTTTTCGACTTCATCCCAGTTCTGAACTTGCGAAGATAACAATCCTTTGTGTATCTTCACCTGGCGACTATTTAGATCCATTCGAGGAACCCTTAGAAAATCTTGAACGTCTAACAGTTTCTGACAGATAAATAAAGACAAAATAGAGTTTAAAAGCAGAAAAATAAAAATATATATATATGAAATGCATGTTTGGCATGCAATATTAAACTGGACAATAACTCGACTGGACTAGAGGATATAATAAACAAGATTGGAGATTCTTTTAATAGCATTTGGACATCCAGTGATATACAACACTCCCAGCCAAACATGCCTGAAATGCCTATTTAGGACAGAAAATGTAAGATGTCTTACAGTTCTGTTCTTTATTATGTCCTCATAGTAAAGGATAATGTGTCGAGTGCTCTTGAAATATTCTAGAGATTTTGTAACCATCTCTTCCACTTGCCTCAGATTGGGTATCAGCAATGTTGTATTGATCTCGGGTTTATATCTTGCGAGGATTTCAGCCTGTATGAAAGGAATAATTATTAGGACAATGTACACGTGCTTCTTTCCTTTTCAATCTTACATGTGCGAGTCAACAGGCATATCTGTACATATTGTGTGTGCACGTACACACTTCTGACAGCTTTGAGGGGACATGAAGAATATAGAAACGGAGAGAGAAATGACCTCCTGGGGTGAATGCACGTGAGATTTGTGTGTTCCATTCAGTGGTTTGGCATTCTGATCATAAGAATTTGCTAGAATTGAAATCATCCGTCGCAGAAGATTCCTTCTGAAAAGAAAAATTGCTGAAACTCCTTTAGATTTGAAGTATTCCACTATTTCTACATGATGTTGCAGCAAACCCTGCAACATATCACAACATTAACAAATATCTCAGGCTACTTTATTCAAACTCATGCTAAACACAGAGCAAAGTTTATGACATATTTGGTAACTGGAGTTGGTTAGTTAGTGGACAGCAATACAGAAAAGAAAGAAAAAGGTTAAAATCTTTTTTCTAACATACTTCCTAATACTCCAAAACATACATACATACACAAACTCCGGATAAAAACCACATACATGTTTGGAAACGCAAGCTTGGCCAAGAAGCGAGATCCTTTTTCTTATATACGTTTTAAGCAGTGGTAGCTCCACTGAGTTCTCCAAAGAATTTAACACTACTTTCGAAATACTCTCTCTTACAAATTATACAATCCCTAAGACAATTGTTCCTACTACCGTAAATGACAAGTTCAAAATATTACAAATCTGCATATTTTGACTTTCCTTTATTTCTCTATTTCCAGTAGGATACAAAGCCTTCGTATATCTGGTGCTGCTTGCTTCTATCCAACTATCAATATATATATATATATATATATATATATATATATGGACCTATAAAATTTAAGATCTTGTTTGGCACAAATTATTTGACCTGATTACTGATTATGGATTTATTTAACTATTAATATGTTTGATGCATATTTTGCCAATAATATCGCGAGGTTTTCTAATCAGTTGGGCCATGACAAACAGTTTCAAGGTGCTTTACAGAATATTGAAGGCAACTCTTATTACAATCTATAATCGGCAGATTAACACTAGTACACGAATGACATTTCAAGATATGATTCTAACATTGCACCAAACAGTATCACATAATTGTTTAGCGATCATATTACAATAACATTACAGGCATAAATATCTACAAGGCACATAAGAGGAATTGCAGATAGCCATAACTCACCTCCCCAAAGGGAGAATATAGAAAGCACAAGAAATACATTTAGAGATTTGCATCTAAGCTTGTCGTTAATATTATGAAAACCCTTCAAAAATGCATTTGAAAGTTAGTTCATATAGAATCGAACTTTCAATTGATCCCTGTAATTGGGATCCTATGGATGAAGACATGATCCCTCTAGATTCCTTTGGATTTCATTCAGAGGAGCCCTTATAAAGATCGTATTATTTTTATCTATTCTTGTGAAGTCAAATTCTTATTAGTACAGGTTTAGGGATCAACATGATGTATTACCATAACTGAGGCAAAGAAGATGACCAACAACAAAAATGCAATGCAAATCTATAATATTACCCAGGTAACAGAAAATCCAAGTCGACAGCTAGTTTGACCATTTAACCTAAAAGGTGCTGCAGGTTTAGAAGATATATGCATTGACATAAAATCCTGATAACTGTGACAACATGCAGAAAAACACGAACATCTAAATTGTACAATCATGCCAAAATATAAGATGTTGGAATATTATTAGTAAGAACCATATCAAGTTATCAAGAAAGTGTCTAAATTTCATATTACGCCAGCAGAATTGTTTGATTCGGTAACAGAAATACAACAAAATACAAAAGCACCAGCAGTAGTGTAAGTGGTCTTCACGATTTTGTATATACTGATTTCTTGTGTGCGTGTGCGCAGGATTGTGTATTCCATGTCAGACATTTGTGTAATTTGAATTCTACTATGTGGTTATTATAAACACAATGACCACAAGAAGATCCCTAAAAAATCGCAACAATTAGAATCATTATAAAATGAAACAGAATTATTTGCAAAATGTCTTGCTCGTATGGAAGTGAAAATAAATCATATCGATGTTCCACATTAAATATCAATGTGACAAATAAATTCATCGCGAAAAATGTGCTTATTGTATCTATTTAGGTGCATAGTGACGTGTGCATAGTTATTGCAGGGTAGAAGCTGGAAAATTATGTACATAAATCACCTGATTAAGCATCCATTTCAGTCCAACGGCAGCTGTGCACTCATTCTTGGAGGCGCTAGTCAACCAATCTAAATTATAGATTTTATCCAACGTCTCAACAATTGATGATGCATTACTTCTTCGAACCTTATTCGAGAAAATCTCTCCATTGGAGCTAATGTTAATATGACTGTTTAACATCGTTTCAAACCATCCACTCCCAGACCTCTGTGTAGACAAAATCACAAAATATTGCACAGGATTGCATGCACACTCGGCCCTAATTCATCACCAAAAACCTACCGATTAAATCTAACAGAAGTTTCTGCTAACAATCGGAAAACAGAAAAGAAAAGAAATTGCGGTGAGGACAATGTAGTACCTGGCAAAAGTCTTTGGCTTGGGGAAATGCACGTAAGGTTTTTCAGATGGTTGAATGACAGGTACTTCACAAGGCCTCTCTACCACTTTAACACTCAATACACGTCCATTAGAACGTGCATTTATTTGCCTCATGCAGATTGAACATATATAAACCCCACAGACCATGGCAAAAAGCAAGACGACCATCCTTAACACCAATGGAGACTTCTTCGGAGGTTTTATTGTCGAGCCATCCTGAAACTCAAGTATGTATCATTTTCTTTTTAAAAAAAGCAGAGCATATTATAAAAAATAACCTTCACAAACAAATATTCTCCCCCGCCCCCTCCCCCACTCCCACACCCCATAAAACAGGTGATCAGTTTGGTTGAGCTGAAGTATCCAATTTTCATTTTCCATTAAAATTGAAAGGAAGAAAAGCATAATTCTAAGAGGTGAACACATAACATGACCGGCAGCCAACAAAAATACGTAAAAATAAATTCAATCATTTAAGAATAAAGGAACACTATACGTCGTGTGCACTGTTCATGCTTGATTATCATGAGACTTCGCAAAAATCCATAAACAGTATACTAGAATTAAATCCTAACCATTTATGTAACACTAAAAAACAAAACAATTGTCGCATCAACATATGCATTAATTTACCAAAATGCAATACTATCATTCTAGTAAATCCCATAACAGATCAAAGAGAAATTCATGGCTCTCTTCATTCAGATACTCAAGACACAAAATACCTAAACCATAGAGTAAAAATACGTTTATCACATTTTTATTATTCAAATACCAAGATCCAGAAAACACGTGTTAAGCAAAACAAAAACAGTAAAAATTAGACAAATTTCTGTATCTTTCGCCGATTAAATAGATAAAGAAATACATAAAAGAAGCTATGAGAAAAGGAAAAAAGAAAATCGAACCTTGGTTATGAAACAGAGACCGTCAACCATATTTTTCCTTTTTTGCTCAAAAGGTGAGCTGGGATTCAAGCCTTCTTTATTCATCACCATATTCTCTTCATTTTCTATATCGTATCATACTTGCACAAAAATACATCGAGAGAGAAAGTTGGGGAAAAAAAAACACCAATTTTTTATGAGCTTTTTCTCGTGAAAACAATATGATGAGATGACCGTTGTCACGCCACTTTTTATTGATGTCTCAAGATTTTCCTTCAGATTTACGCCTCTCCCTCACGCACACTCAACACTCCTTTTTCTCTCTCTAGACTATTTCTGCGAGTAATTATAGTATGGGATCCGATGCAGAAGGATCCGAGTCCAAGTGGAATTCGAATAGGGACAGGTGTTATGAAACGACGACGCTTCATATATAGATTCAGTCATTTATCGAAGTAGTCTGATTGTATTGATATTTGGTAGGGAAATTAGTGCAAAACGGTCCCAAATCTTTGCTCAAATTCCATTTTAGCCCGAACCTTTCAGATTTAGCAATCTTATATCGATTCTTTTAATTTTAGCGTAAACGATCCTTTTCGACTCTTCCATGCTAATCTTAATTAGCATTTCGTGTATGTACGTCAATGGGGACAATTGAAGTAACCTCCTTATCCATTTCGATAGATCTTGATTTCCATAATGCATGACATCGTTCCATTATTCCCATGGTTCCGCTTTAGATACTTGCAATTTTACTGACTCGGGTATGAAAATATGTTTTTTGATCAATAATGTCTCCCACATATTATAGCAGAAGCCCTTGCTTGAGCTTCATTATTTGGTTAAGAAAGCATTCTGGTATAGCAGATTGACAGATAATGTGTAGTTAAAAAAAAAAATTACATTTGCGTGTTATATTATTTTATCGAAGAATGTGCGGTTAAAAAAAAAATATATATATATATATATTTTAAAAATAATCGAAATCAAACAAGTGTGAAATATAAATATACTTCCAAAACATGGTTCTACATCATTTTTGGATAAAATCAAACATAACTCATTGAAACATATGTCCCAAATCCTACATGCTTACAACAATTCATAAATGAATTCATGTAGATTGTATACCACATACATGATGTGCTACTACAAGAAGCAAAATTCGAACATAGCTACTGTTAAAGTCAAATCTTTATATAAGTGAAAACACAATCTCTTTCATGTTTCTAATTTTGCTCCTACTACCTTCTTTTAGGATGAATTATTTTTTTAAGAATGACATGTTTCGATTTAATAACTATTATTTATATATTCCACAAATTCGACTAAGGCTCTAACTTATCCAAATTAGCACGCTTCTACGAAGCGTCAAGTCTTAAAATCTTAAAACTAGAAAGATTAGACTCTTTACATCCATATTTCATATAAAGTTTTATCAATGATATAGATGGGATACAATTTAGTATGTAGCACATAGTGTTTAGTGCATAGCCTCGTAAAATGTTTTTGGAGATTCTAAATGACTTCATCGCTGATCAAATAATTTGAGACTTCTCCTTTTAGATACACCATTATGCCAGATAATTGTTTTTTCTCTTGACATAATCTTGAAAATCACCCGTTAAAAACATTTTTTTCCTTTAATGTGAACTAGGTATTATAATATATTTTCCATTTTGATCTTCTATTTCATTTTTGAATTATTTGAAGTTTAAAAACCTTCAAATATTAATTTCATAATCATATATAACCTTGACTATTGTGGTCATCTATAGATAAGATGAAATAAGAAAGACCATCTTTGATTCTAATTAACATATACCCTCTTACATCCCAATGTAACTTATTAGATCATCAATCATTTTCCTCTTTTCTAGTAAAAGGTGACTTGGTCAATTTACCTCGCAACTAACGTTTGCATATCTCACATAATTCATAATCAAATGAAACAAAATTATTGATCATTATGTAACACGGATAAGCATATCTTATTCACATTACCTAATATTAAAGATAGTGTGATTTATTTTACATTTGAGTTAGAGGGGACCGCGGAGGGTCAATTTCAATTAAAACATGAGTAAAATGACCATATTCTCCCTTACGTGTCATTTCATTAAAACGTAACATCGGGCTAGATCTAAAAGAATCCATCGATTCCAATACTGCAGAGTCACACAATTTTGTCAAGACCAGATCAAATTATAAATAAATCGTTTATGAATGAATTTGTAATTTTTTTTCTATTGCAATCTCAACCATGTGGCTTGTACCAACTAATTAAAGAATCTAATGTAACAATTATAATAACTTAACACGATGGGAAAAAATAAAAATGACCTTTGATCAACTAAGTAGGCAGCCAAACTTTGTTTACAGTTTCTAATTGAGAAAAATTGAAGTAACAACTAACTTAACACGATGGGACAAAAGACCTTTGATATACTAAGAAACCAGTACTTAAAGATGATAGTTGTACAAGCAAGTGTTTTTTAGAAGTTTAAATCTTGCGTACCGGACGCGACCCATTTATGGCGACTAACCGACAAAAAAAATATTTAGAAGTTTAAATATTCAACCATACTTGATGTACACGTTAGTTTACACTTTCGATTTACACTTAACATACTTCTTAAATATTTTATATAATAAATTTTATTTGACACGATTTGATCTATAGAGGCAGTTATGCTATGACAATCCGTCACTTGAGCTGTACTTTCATGTGGCACTTCAAGCCTAGATGACTCGACATATTTTAATACCATAGCCCCAGTTTGACATTCATTAAAAGAGTGATTTTTTGGAGAATTAGAGTTTTGATTCCATGTATGTCAAACACAGGTTTAATGTTAAATCATCTTGCCTTTTTATTTCTAGAATGACATGTTTTAATTATAAAAAAAAAAAGAAAAAGAATTTGATCTCACGCCAAAAAAAAATGCAGTGGACATAAAATTTTAATAAATAAATTATCGCATCTCTTACCATTCAAAATTTTGGGACATTACTTAAAAAGTATTAAAGTAAAAGCACGTTAAGACAAATAATAATAATAATAA
>CAIGRH010169038.1:0-12700 GCA_903798295.1 Fraxinus nigra | reverse complement strand
CTATAGAAAGCATTAAGAGCATTAGCTCATCCTCTAATCAATATGGTTGGTACTACACATCATAAGGAAAGGTTGGAATAAATCCAATGTAATAGCCCCACAAATAACTCCAATACTTTGTTGTCCCATTAAACCTTGTCTGTGGGATCCCTAATCTCAAGGATAGGTTTCCATTATAGGTGATCTAGTTTCTAATAAGCTCTAGCCTCCATTTACCTTGATGTTTTCTGAACTAGCTCTCTAGCTAATCTTCTGATTAATAGATCAGCAATATTATCACTTGACTTCACATAGTCACTAGCTATGATCCCATCCTTAAGCAGTTGAAACATGGTATCGTGCCTCCTACGAATATGTCTCGACCTTCTATTGTAGGATGAATTTTGAGCTCCTAAAATAGCCACTTGACTGTCATAATGAACACAAATAGCTGAAAGTGGTTTAGACCACAAAAGAACATCCATATGGAAATTCCTTAATCATTCAACTTCTTCGCATGCCTTATCTAAAGCTATGAGCTTAGACTCCATAGTAGATCTCATAACGAGGTTTGCTTAGTGGATTTCCAAGATATAACACCGCCACCTAAAGTAAACACATATCCACTTTTAAATTTACTTTATTTAGTATCCAAAATCCAATTAGCATCATAATATGTCTCAACCATAGACTTTTTAATATTCGCATGGGACGTGAATTGAACCCCGACCTCCCACATAAATTTCACACTTTTCGGCACTTTATCGAATTTAATTATTTCTTTCAAATAATATATTTTGTGTGTGTGTGTGTGTGTGTGTGTGTGTGTGTAACATGACTCCCATTTAGGCATCCGTTTCATTTGAAGCTCCAAATAGCAATATAATTGGGGTTGCATCTCTAGCGTATACTCCTGTAGGTTCTGCTGATGCCACTTTCGGTAAAACATCATACCCTGCACCGTCAGAGACATTTTTCAACGATTCAACTGTTGTCCACTACACCGAAACTCTATCACCGACTCTGGACATCGTCGGAGAAGTAAACAAAGGAGTCGGGTGAATGGTACAATTGCCTCTCCAGGACTGGCACATGGGCCATGGAGAGATGATGTTGGTGGCTCATAATTTGACGTAAATGCCAGTGTTTCACTTGCAGTTGAAGGAGCAAGTCTTTTCAGTCTCAATTATGATATTTGTACAATCATACTTGACAATAATGATTGACAATGTGAATGTTATTAAAATTATGGCTATTGATTTAAAAAATATTTTTGAAATGAATGAATGTGGTGTTGTCAAATGTAAGCTGTCAACAAATATTATCAAACTAAATTGTACATATAGCATGATTCTTGCTGATGATCTATTCTACTACATCTAATAGAGTACATGTGGCACTACCATGGTGAAAATGTTGCTTAACCCTCTTAAGTTGCTGTATTTTTTTATTTTTTATTTTTTGGTAGAAATTGATTTTTACAAATTTCCCCCATTTGGGCTCAAATTAGTTTTCAGGGAAAAAAGGTATTTTGGAGTAATACTTTTTAGAGAATGTGTAGTTAAAAAATAAGAAAATATTTGAATTTACGTGTGATATTATTTTATTGAAGAATGAGTAGTTAAAAAGAAAAAAGAAATGTATTAAAATTAAAATTGAGCCCAAAAGTTAAAATGTATACAAATATTCAGCGTTTTATTTTCCTTCATACTTAAGAGAGAGTATACCATTTTACATTTGAATGGCTTGGGAAGAATGCTAAATGCTGTTTTTTATACTTTTTAATCATGTCGTATATCTTATCGAACATATACTCTGGCATATTTTGTAAGCTCGAGTAGATAAGACTAAAGATTAAAAGAACTTGAACGTTTCCGTATATACTGTAATGACAACGCCCTTGCACCATGAATATGGAATTTGGAGGGTAAAGTGAAATTTCCAAATAGCAAGACAAAGGATAACATTCCCCCATCGTTCTTCAAATACAACACAGAATGTTCAACATCATAACTGGTGGACGAGAACTCAAGTCAATACCTTACCAACTCCTTATCAACATATCTCTTATCTAGAAGGGACGAGCAAACAAATGAGCCCCACAATTTCAAAAACAATAACTTCTGTATAATTCAAATGTGTCCATTCCATGAGAAGGGGGAAGAACTTGAAGCTTGCGAAGTGTTGTTCCTTCTCCTTTAACACCATTTAGTTACAAATTCACCTCTTCGCCCTTCTCACGAGCAATAGAGGCAGAGAGAATCCCAAGATCACGGTTCAAGAATGTCAATGCACTTTCGCACTCGGAGATTATTCTCATTACAGAAGATGGTTCACCAGCCACAGTTTCAGAAGACCCAACTGCAACTGCAGCGTGTGAATCTCTAAGGTTCCTTAAGTTCCCTAGAAACTGTCATGGAAAAGAGAAACGAATGGTTAGGTTTTCCCATTATCTTCTAAACGATAGTTTGTGAAAACACTTGATTTACAGAAGAAATCTTCGACTACGCAAATGATTTCACAAACATATATTTCAAAACAAAAGTTGCAGCCCAAACAGAAAAAAACGTAAATACTTCGATTTTGAACTATAAAAAAAAATAAAAAATAAAAAAAAAGTAAGTAAATTTCATGAACTTCAGGTTTTCAGCTAGGGCTGGACAAAAGTCTCGAATTGAACCGAATCGAACGGTTCTTCATAAGTTAAATACCCGAACAGGTACCCGAATTGAGAACCGATGGGTTTGGGTCGGTTCTCGATTCAAGAACCGAAGAACCGAATAAGACCCGAATCTAAATAATTTTTTTTATTTTTTATATTGAATTTATAAATTATTTTAATTTTTTAAAACAAATTAACAAATTAATCCAGCCAAATTAATTTTTTGTAACTTTGTTAGCCCAACATTTGGGTCTTATTATTAAATCTTTATAATTTTTAGTTTATTTGTATTTGTTTGGTAAATATTACCAATACTTAAAACATATTTTATTTTGATTACTTTTAATTTATATTTCGTTTTCTTTATACAGGTTGCTTGAAACAAATGAATTATTGATATGGATCATCGATGTTTTAATATTAGTACCTACTTTTTGGTATTTGTATTAGTTGAATTAATCTTATTGGACATCTTATTATTTATGTGATTTAAACTGAGTTACGTTAATTTGTAAAAGTTACGAATGAAGATGTCATTAGTTGTATTTATGTAGTGTTGTTGTAAATGTTAAAAAATTTAATTATGGTACCGAACTGAACAAAATCGAACCCAATCGGTTCCATAATTATATTTGGACCCGATGGTTCCATTTATTAAATACCCGAAAATTTTGGATCCGACCCATGTCCAGCCCTATTTTCAACTGCATTTTCTATATTAAACAACTAATGCACGAGGAACTAGCATTGTGATACCTTCAAAAGCATCTTATAGGCTTCTAGTAATCTATTTGCCGCTGGTCCAAAGCCATGTAACTGCGGTACCTCCATCATGTGAGTCCAAGGTCGGATTTCCTGCATATAGAACATTATTTACAGAGAATATTGAGGGAGTTAATATATCAGAATCATTTCTCAAGAAGTGTCAGAAGATAGGGATAACAATTACAAGACTGTTAGTGCAAGTAGAAAAGGTTAGCCACCTTCCTTAAGTTCTTAAGGTAGTTTTAAACCGATGCTTAACACGCCAACCCATCGACTATCCAGAACAGAATTATGAGTTATTTCCAAAGAGTAATTATACTTCGGTATCTTAAAGTCTAAGAAAGAAGTTTTCCAAGCACAGAGAGAACATAAAAATGGCAAGAGAAAGGTCTAGCTCAAGTGGTAAGACTTAAGAGTGAAGCCTTCCCAGGTTACTCGGTTCGACCCATCTTTCGAGGGAAGGGCTGAAATCTTTTAATCCTTTTTAGAGAATAAAAAGAAAGAAAAAACAAAAAATGGCATGAGAAAGCATTTTCTCGTATCATTAAGTTTGGAGGAATTACGTTTTTATTTGGACCCAACAGACAAGAATACTCAATTATCAAAATTTATTCTATATGCGCTGGCAAACAGCGGCAAAGTTCAATTTAACAATTGTGACAACAAACCTTGGTGTAAATTGCATTAAAGGATCGTGCAGTTTCGAGAAAAGATTCCAGATGTTCCCTCAATTTTGCTTCAACTTCCGTATAATTCTCATCAGGATTGTAGGGATGCTAGACAGCAGAAGATCATGGTCAATGCCAGTTGATCAAGAAAAGCAACTAGCTGAAGCTTGCATAATAAGTAAAGCAAACAATTGAAGGAAAGAATGTAAAATGCCAAGAATTTTTGAGGTAAACCTTTGAAGCTAGATCATCAACCATTTCTTGAAGACTCAGAAGTCTGTTTGATTGATCTGAAAGTTGCTTTTCCAAATCAGATATATCTGGCCTACAAGTAAACTTCAATTAAGTAAATAGATAGTTACTATGCCCCTGTTTGGCCCCCATTTTCATGATAAAGAGACTTTCAAGAAATTAACCAAGGGAAATCTCTATCCTATATTCTATGCCCACCAAAATTACATAGAGATTTAAGGAGAGGAAAATATTCAACAGTACGAGGCTATAACAGTTCTCTAGCAAAACTTATATCAATAAGGCTCAAAATTTGAGGATGCGCTTGTTACCTTGTGCATCCCAAGTACAGCAACATCAAGTCTCCTCATACAACATAAAGGTAAATAAAAATCTTTTTTTGAGACAAAACTATAGAAAGAGTCTCAAGAAGGAAAAAAAAATCCACTTTTTATGCATAAGAAGTTACAAAAGAAATCACATTTTTTATGATGGGCTTTTTACAATCAAGAGATACAAGAAAAAGAAAACAATACCTTCACCACATAAACTTGATTACATTCCATTTTTAATTACAATTTAATCAGTAGTAATTATAGTCATTTGGTTCTGACTGCTCTAGACCCAACATATATCAGTAGGGCTCCAAATCTGATGGTGTACTTTCTAAATCTTTGTTTTGTGTCACCAGTACAACTAGTTCAGGTCTCCTCATATCTAACATTAAGGTAATTACAAATCCTTAGGCAGAAGTACTAAATAAGAGCCTCAAGAGGCACTTGCTACGTATAACATGTTGCAAAGGAATATACCATTTGAAATGAAAAGGTTTTACAATCAAGGGATACAAGGAACAAAAAAAAAATTATATATATAATACCTTCAACGTGTAAATTAAATAAAGTTTCTTAATTACATTTAATTTGGCCCCCATTTTTCGAAATTATAATTTTTGGAATAGTATTTTTTTTTGGAGAATGTGTGGATAAAAAATAAGGAAAAGTTTTTTATTTACGTGTAATATTATATAATGGAAGATTGTGTGGATGCAAATAAGAGAGAAAAATAATTTTTTGAAATAATAGGAGCCAAATGGGGGCTTAGTAGCATGAAGAGTTTATATATGTTATTAGCTTCTTGGCCCAACCACATTTTTGCTTCCTCCCCTCCAAATCATTCCAAATCCAGTTATTATCTATCTAGAATGATAACCACAAGACAGAAATAATGTAAAACTCTTTTCATTGAGGTCAACCTCTCGAGGTGTGAGCAAAAAAAAATAAAGATTTCCTGGCAAAAATCATTGATCCAATCAAGGAACACAAAATCATGTACATCTTTCAAATTCTACAATTATTAGGGATAGATAGCAATAACTACATTAGAGCTAAGAAGTACTGATACTTGTAAACTCATTACGTACCCGTATCCGATATGTACGATGCCCTCCGATATGCACCAGGTACATTTTTTTATTTATTTTATATATTTTTATATTTTTAAAATTTTCGATACGTATCGAATACGTATTTTTTCAATTATTTTCGATATATATCTTATATGATAGCTAGCACACATGAAGAAGAGTGATATTGACTTTAAACTCTTTTGAAACTCATTATTATTGACTACTTTATTGAATATTAATAATATTTATTGAAAATACACCATCAGAGTTTTATATTAATTAACATCTAGACTTTTTATTGGGAATACACAATATTATCTAATCTTTTAATACATGTGAAACCATGTTAATAGTTGACAAGTATATTTTTTATTATTAAAAATAGATAGTAACTATCCTAGTTTGATGGAGACTAAAATCAAATTTTTAATATATTTTGATAAAAGTTGATGAAATGTATGATTAAAAAGTTGTAGGATTCATGAAATATGTGGTTAAAATTAGTTGTTGAGTTTGACTAAAATTTGAATTCTATCCGTACCAAACAGGGCCCTAGTATTAAATAATTGGAGTGTGTACTCTTTCGTACACTTTATGAGAGAATAAAATAACTCCACGATGAATTGAAAAATTGGTTTTCATTCATAACAATCTACGTCTTTTATCAATAAAACTAGATCTCTATTAAAAAAAGGGAATCTAAAATGTTTCTAATCTAGCTCAGATAACCAGAGTTGAAGAGTTATTTTTAATGATAATGAAGAAGCCAATGTTGATGATGTTGAAGAAAATGAAGTTAGGATAATTAATGATTAAGATAAAATGTTTTAATATTTTATTTTATTTTTATATTATGCCTTTGTTTTAATATTGTTTATATTAATGAAATTAGGTAGGATTATATATCACGTACCCACGTATCCTTTTTTTCTTTAAAAAAAAAAAAAGCTTTATCGATGTATCTATATTGTATCGTATTCGAATTACATGTCCCGATGTCCGTATCCAAGCTTCTTAGCATTACAGATCTCAACAAATCAGGGATGGGATATTATTAAGATGAAACTTCTTTATAGATGAGAGTATTAGCAACATAAAAGTGTAGACCAAGTCCACGAATAATAAGAAGGAAATCAAGTCTACTAACAGAAAATGAAACAAACAATTGGAAAGACTGTTATGTGCCCCAATTCTAATATCTAAAAGCTTATCTTTTTTAACAGTAAATCGTGACCAAGATTAAACCATTGCATTGCATACATCGAGATCAAATAAGGGCTGATATAATATAATAAAAAATTTCATATGACTTAGCATTTAGCCGTAACAATGAGTAAATCAAGACTGACCAATGATATAGAAATAAGAATCTATTAAAGAATTAAAAGTACACAAAAGAAAAATCAAGGGGAGGCCATTACCCACACCAAGTCAGATACACAGAAGTTTTATATAGATGGATGACATTGTATTTTGAAAGAAAATAAATTTAAATCCAGGTTGTATCATTGCATATATCAAGATTAATAATACGCATAAAAAAATGTTGCATCATAGAAGCAGCAAGGCACGGAATGATTACATGCCCATAAGAAACAGGGAGGATTGAATGATACTGTGCTTCTGCTTTAAAAATTTAATCTCCATATGCATAAAGGTTTAATGGCAAACAAAGTGGTATAGCTTTGTTTTAGAAATTGCTGAGCAGCATGGCTTCTTAGAGATGAGTCAAATACTATGAAATGATTAAATTCTTACAGTGGATATATAGATTGAATTTGCACATCAGCAGGAAACAACTTGCACTCTTCAGTAAATATTTGAGCTTGTTTCTCAGCTATGGCATCTATTAATTGTATGTCTCTTGCCACCTGCTCGTCAACACTGGAAAACAAAAGATCGAATGAATTAACTATGAGAACCAGATTAAAAAGTGAACCAAGTCAGATGCTAGAGGCATCAACATATTATCAACTTCTGCCATGTTTGGCTAAGCTATTTCTACAAATAAAGCCAATATTTTAGTTTTATTTTGTAGCAATAAGCTTAGTCAAACATGCTATTTATATTACAAAACAAACTCACCTCCATTCAGGATTGTCAGCATAGATGCTTGCCTCTACAAGATCGACAATAAGACGAAGCATTTCGGTACGATCTTCATAGCTTCCTCGTCCCTGCATAAAAAAATGTAGATTGTGCTCATTACTGTGAAAATGCTTTAACATCATACTCTCAGACTCATGCAGACTTTCAATAATATTCATATAGCCAGCTATCAAACTCGTGGATGCAAATTCTTGTATATCAAGAAAAGAGAAAAAATGTATACTATTTCTGCTCTGGTTCCTGGTCCAACCAACAGAAGACTGGTGAAGAGATAGTTTTCATTACTGCTATAATGTCATATTTCCTAAACTTAAAAAAATTGGTTTTAGTATCTTTTGCAATTCAATAGAGAAAATACCCATTTAATGGAAAACCTGAATACTAGCAAGAACACCACCTAAGAGATGACAAGAAGCAAGTACAGAATCCTTACTCTCCTACATGTTATTTACACTTTTTAACTCAATCCAGAATCACCCTCAGCAAATTTCTGAAATAATTATCATTAAAGTCGCTCACGTTTTTATCGATTTAGGCCAAAAGGAGGCAATCCCAGTGCTTTATCCAGTGGAATCTTAAATCCTTTGCACGCCCTTGTGGACAAAGAAAATACGATTGAAACTGAAGTGTGATGTCAGAGCAAACTAAAGAAGAGGATGAGAGGAAATGAAAAACAAAGAAAAGCCTTTACAGGTGGAGATTCAGCAGTAAAACTCAACAACTCGGAAATTAAGCAAATGGGAGTCTTTGATCGAACCAAAATCAAAAGCTTTCTGCGAATACAAATCTACGAAATTGAAAAGTTAATGTTCAAATATTGAATTTCACCTTGAGTTGGTGCAGCACATTTATAGTTGTACAAAGAAACATGTCACCAAAAAACATTCTATTGGATTTGGTGGGAAAAGGAGGAAAGTAAAGGATTAATTTACATCTTCATTTTGATAAGTGGAAGGAAAATGAAAGGGATGCTCAATAATTTTACATTGTTTCATTTTTGTAATGCAGTTATTTGGCAGCATTTTCTCCTTTTCCCTCACAATTTTTTTTTCTCTTTCCATCCCTTGCCTTCCCCTCAAACACAATGGATTATAAAGGAAACACATCAGAAGGCTAGATAAAAATCACATTTAAACTCACTTGGATGGCTTCTGTGTCTATGGTAGTTGTGATACCCAGAAATTTCGCAATCTCCGCCAAATCTACAAGATTTTTATTCACATGTTAAACGCCTTTATTCAAAGCCTCAGAGCACAAAATCTAACTGGAAAAAATAAAATGTCACAGAAAATTTTCAATATGCAATTGTTGAAAAAAAAAAACAACCATTTATCGCTACTTTCAAAGGAAATCAGCTTTTACTGCTAGTGATCGTCAAAAAATAAATCAAATAGGAATTACAAAAGAAATGCATAAATAGAAACAAAATGCAAGAGGGTTTAAAACGGGATTGAGAAGAAGTAATACATTGAATGCGGGAGGTTTCCTCGTCACGATCCACTCCATCCCCTTGTAGATTTTGCTGTGAAAACGGGGATTTATCCCCCAATAATCTGCAAAATGTACAAAATATTTAAAAAAACAGGAATATAATTCTTTGCACACTCAATATATAAATGGAAAAAAAAATGGAGAGATGGGTGAATTTATACTTGAAGAATAGCCATTCAAGAAGGGCATAGCGTTCCATGCCGGCAAAGAGGAGGGATTGGGCAGGGGCATTGGATCGTGGGTAATTCAGCATCGCTAATTTCCTCTGTACTTCTTCCATTTGCTTTGCAGCCATTTCCAAAACTTTCCAATGCTCAATAATATATGATTCTATCACCTATGAAATTCTATGCACATACTGAATTCAGAGTGATGGTTTGTCAAATAGTAGTATTCAGAATTAGGTTAATTTCACTTCTTGTCGCAGGTTTTCAGTATGAAACTCAGCCCCCATTTAAAAAGGTTTTTTTTTTTTTTTTTCAAAAATAAATTTTGAAATAGTAATTTTTTTAGTATGAAAAAGTTTGGAATTCACTTACAAAGAGCCCGTTTGAACCCCGTTCCGTTATAATGAGAATGAGAATGAGAATGAGAATGAGAATGAAAAATATAATCGTTATGGCCCACACAAGAGATAGAAAATTTGAATTTTAATATTGATGTGATGAATAACGGTCATATTTTTCATTATAATGAAGAAAAAAATGTGGCTCAAACGGGCTCAAAATATATTATCGTGAAAATATGGGATGGAAAATAAGTTTTAGGAGAGAAGAAAAAGAAAAAGGCTTTTGTAGAATAGTAGACAAACAAAGCTAGTAGATCCATTACCATTTAACAAGATCTGGTTTAGCCCCTGTTTGGTCCCCATTTTGGAGTGTTGAAAATTTTTGGAATAGTGATTGATGGAAGAATGTGTGATAGAAAAGTAATGAAAAGTTTTAGATTTGTGTGTAATATTATTTTATTTTATGAATGTGTGGTTGAAATGAAAAGAGAAAAAATTAATATAATGTAATGAAAAAAAAATGGGGCCAAACGGGAGCTTAGTTCTATTAACCACCACCTCAATCCTCCAAAACCAGTCGATTTTACTCATATTTTGAGTGATTCATTGACTATCTAGTCCTTAATCACCAACCAAACTGGTCTTATGTTTGAATTACCGAAAAGTGGACCATAGTCTCTATAGTTGTAAGCCTTCCCAAGAGTATATCATGCATTCATCTTGCTATTTGTGCTTGTGACCCATGTGTTTAGGAGGTTGTCGCGAGGGGGAGGGACGGGTGATTTGTCACATGTGATATTAGAGCAGAATCATTTGAATGGTGCATTGTTAGTTGCAAGTCACCAATGATGTGCGTTCCTACGAAAATAGTTTGGGGATCGTCGAAGACGTGACAAAGCCACTAGATATGTGGCAAAGTGAGCTAGCAAGCAAGCAGAGTTAGTGAGGAAAAACCTTTGGGAATGATGGACAATAAAGGCGTGTGTTGTGCGATTGAGCCGATCTATATATATATTTGTTTCGTAGAGCGTGGTAAGCATTGCAGAGGAAATCATAAAAAGGGGCAATTTGTATGCGTGCTTTGACATCCGCTATGATGCTACAGTAGGGAGTTGTCCATTCAAGGAACTAATGTATGGCGCGCTTGTTTAGTGTTGGTATCGAAGACAATATGTACAAATTACTGTGGTAAGAGGTGCGGGGTTGTGGATTCCTAAACATTCGAGGGATGGTGTCGTAATTGTTGGAAAATTTTCATACACATCGTCGTGGAGGAGAATGCAACGCGGTGTTACACGAAGATGCGAGGCAGTCCACTATAAGGGTTTTACCAGAGTGATGGGAGAGCCTATCACGGATATAGCGAACTCACATATCCATGTGACACGACAAGAATTGCTAACAGCTGATTTATGATTGAATTATCGAAAAGTGCACTAACAATGTCTCATATGCAGATATAGTTGCAAGCTTCTTATCAGAGTATATCATGAGTTATCTTGCTATTTGTGCTTGTCGGCCCATGTATTTGGAAGGTTGCCCTCAAGGATCGTGGGACCCCGAGGGTTGGATAGACGATTCGTTAGTAATTAATATTGAAAGTGAATTGAAGTTTAAGGATTTCTTTCCAATGGTGTTTTTGTATTCTAATATTTTCTCTGACAAAAAGCGGACGGTGAAAGATGCTTTAAAAAGAATTAGTGTTTTTGGAAATACAAAGAAACGTAACCATGGTTGAATTCTTTTATATAGATTTTTAACTAGTATCCGATAAGTAAAATACTATTGGGATATATGTCCAAATTAATTATTCGATATTATATTTTGAATAAATAAATATTAATTTATGTATTTAATTATTTATAGAAATCTATTTAATATTTGAGCAAATAAGAAAATGTATCGTGATAACGATTATTATTATAAATTGAGTACTTGGTTTAAAAGTACAGATAGATTCAATTTCTAGAGTGATCAAAAACAATTATTTGTGACCAATAAGTAAAGTCAGACACTTTGTTTTGATAGGGTCATATTATGTTTATTAAAGTTTATCTAGACTTTGATAATAAAGATAATAATAATTAGTGAAAAAATCACAATTTAGGTATTAAATATGGACCAATTCAATTTTTAGATTTTGAGTTTCAAAAATCAAAACTCGGATGGTAATTGAATTTTATTAATTAAATTACAAATTATACATATAATAATACCAATCTCTCTCCGATCCGACCACAATCTCGACATCTATTTGTCGTCATCTCCTCTTACTGTCGCCGGCATCCACCGTCGTCGACATCTACCCGCTAACATCCACTCTCACAATCATCGACATCTAAATAACTTCGTCGGACGAAAGATATATTCTACACAGATCGCCGATGACTGAGCATTTTCTTCAGCGGTGAAGTGATCACTATTCAGCGGCGACTAATCATCGTCAGCTCAGATATTAGAGAGAGAGGAAGAAACATAGTGATCGTTGAAGAACATGAATGACTGAGTAGCGTGGGTGTAATTTAAATATATTTTTTAAAACTGGAATTGAAAATAGCCACTATTGTAATTTACAAAGTACTCACACGATCAAATAACTTCAATTCTCACCATCAAAATCTGGTTAACTGAATTTATGACCAATTCGGAGAAATCAATTGAATGTGTAACGCCCCGAGTTCCGTGAACTCGAAGTGTCACGTCATCCTCATTTGTCTTGAATTTAATAAAAAGATTTGCGAAAATATCTAAATTTTGAACGTCACATTTATAAGTGTGAATCTCATCGGCAACAAAACTCATCCTAATTAACCTAGGATAATTGATTAAACTTAAATCGCAAGTTTTTGAAATAGTTGAAATGACAGAGTATGTTAATA
>CAIGRH010168999.1:0-10933 GCA_903798295.1 Fraxinus nigra | reverse complement strand
TCCATAAAAAATGAAGTCAAACGAATTTCAAACTTTCAACATTTTCCATATAAAATTATACCAATCAAACACACTTAATTACAATTCCCCGTAAAACAAGTTCTAGGTAAATATTTTCCTTAAAATTCATTTTCTTTCCATCATATTTTTCATGGTGCAATCGAACGGACCCTTAATCTATTACTTACCGTCAAATAATTGGAACAGTTAATTCTTTTGGTCAAATGATTGAGCGGTTGAAATTCAACTTTGTCTTTTATGAAAAGACACCACAAATGCTATTACTTCCAGAATTTCCCCTAATTTATATTGTTCTTAATCATATCTCTATCACTTTCACAAAAATTTAGTTACTGTAGAAACTATTTTCTGTAATTGTATTCAAGAATTCTATTAATCATTCTTGGAATTGACTTCGTAAATACAAAAGCAGTCAATTAATAATGATTATTAATGTATAATTGGGAAGCGATTCACCTAAAATTATTTTCCAAGCCAAAATCAAGATTTGTATTGTCCTATGGCCGAATTGCGCTTTAGCGTCTACGGTGGGATTCTCACCACATTTTAAGCAAAATTTCAACAGTTGGAAATGTCGTGGATCCCTATGCCACCGTCATTATTGATTTATAACAGTGATCGTTTGAATCGTCAAATAATGTGGACATGTAAAATTATAGGATTGTCCCTCCATGATTTTATACTTACATAGACATGAAGGACATAAATGGCAATTGACAAAATCGAATCACATTAGAATGGTAAAAATTTGTGGCCGTGCTGGCAAAGGTGGGCCGTGTTTCAACGGTACAAAAATCAATTCTTTGTAAAATAGTAGCTCTTCCAGACATAAGCTTAATGAAAGTGACTTCGTTAACGTGCCTGGAAGTTTTAAGTGATTGAATTGAATATTTTTTCTATAACATTATCATCAAGATATGTGATGGTCACAACTAATGATGAATGACATTATTAAAAAGATTCTTGTTTTAGTTAATTAGACGATACTTTATTATGTACAAACATGCTATAAAATAAAACATAGATTATCCAATATAAAACCAGTAGAGTTTGAATTTTGAACTGTTAATTTTTCAGAATTTTTCCACCTTTACTACTCCAGCCCACCTCATGACTGAATGTTGAAATATACAGTGTAAGATTCATCTCTTAAGCTAAATAATGGAGCCAGAAGAAAGTTCCTGTCTGTCCCTTTTGCCACAAAGCTGATAGGATGATACTCACTCAATCCTTTTCTCAAAGTAAAACTTGCTGCCTGTTTAAATCCAGATTCTGATGATATGCATCTGAGCTTAATGCTAGTACCGGATTGATAGTCGACACTGCTGTACAAGAAGCAACCTTTATTGTCCTCAGATTCCAAGGAAACCGTTCCATTTTTACCATCCAACCCTGAAATCAAGCGAAAAGTAGAACCACCACCTTTCGATGAATCTGTAATACCGAGATATTGTTCAACTCCTTGATGCACAATGAGCATGCCTGGAAAATTAAATGGTTCTAGCATGACTAATTTCCCTATAGCATCTGTTGGCCATGAAAACTTTGTAGAGTTTGTTGTCTCGTTTAGAACTAGTCGAAAAGTTGCACTGACAGAAGAATCATTTCCTTCTTGAGGGAAATTCCCCATTTTTATTGTTTGATTGGAGTTTGTGAGGACGAATACTGCATTCCCGGACTCTTGCGAAAGGGATATCAAATGAGCATTGTAATCAGCTGGAACAGGACTAATCCAATCTGAAATAGACTTAATTGAATCTGCTTTGATGTCCCAGTCACCATTTGAAAGACCGGCAAGAAGGTAGGGACCGTAGAATATTGCCTGAACAGAAGCATATTCAGGCCTGTCGTCTAAAGCAATCAAAAGAACACATCAGTATTTGTATTGAAGGAATTCTATTGATTGTGTAATTAGTTATAGTTATTTATAACCCATCAATGGGGCGCTTTCCGTCATAATTTCTCTGATCCTTATGGTGCTTCTGTCTCGATTATATTTGGTCCATATTCGTTTTTTTTAACGACGTGATCACTAATTAAAGGTTTAGGACATACCTTTAATAGTCTCAGTTCTAAGACTCATAGGCAGCTCCAAAGCAATTTTATCACCTGAGTTCCAATTTCTAGTCAGTGAGAAGAAATTGCCTGCACCAAGAAATGGAATGTTAAAAACTATGCTTCAAAAAATTTGAAAAGCAGGTGGTCTCTTCTTTGTTTTTGTTTCCACACATACAGCAACATTAAAATGATAAGGAGACGACTTTGGAGGAAAAAACAGAAATTTACGGCAGCACATGGACAAGGATAATCAATTATACCTGGAGTTGCTAACGGTATTTCCTGACCATTTAACGAGGACTTTGCACCATTTGAATATGTCCACAGTGGTATCCTAAAATTCAAGGTAGATGCTGCATTTTCTGCTTGCTGAAGAATGATGTAAAGACAACATTAACTTAGTAACTTCCGAGGTCTAAGGGAACAATGATTTGGAAGTAACATACCTCTTTTGAGGAAATTGTCACTATCACTTGAAGGCGTTGATCCCATGAAACAACTTGTTGTACTTCCTGGTTCAGTGAAATACGTCCCGTTTTCCAATCAAGTGAGCTAGATACGTATTGGATGATGTAAAGAGCAGGAGTATCTGCCTCCTTTTCGAAGTATATTGAGTCTCCTAATTTTGAAAATGATTCAATGCCTATAGAAGTAAAGGAAGAAAGAATATTTAAACTATCAGAAGTTTGTTCCTCCGAATAAAATGGCAAGATTTCCAATTCATGCTATCAAGAAACATTAAGCAAATCAGTTAATCATGAAAGACAGGGATTCATGGACTGAATCCAAATTTCGATGAAGTTCCAAACATACGTGGATTCAGAAATGTCTTCTAGAGCAATAAGGAGAAACACATAATCCCTCCAATAACAGACAGAATAATAGTTGAAAAGTCAGGTTTGTTATTCACACCTGTTCCATAGCAGCACCAAAAAGCATCGTACTTTGTTCCCCAACCATGGTAGCTTTTAGCCTTGGAAGCACCACGATGTAGGGGGAGCATGTAGATCATTACTCCAGGTTCTCTTCCTCTTTGGATGCTCAGCACACCATTTGTCAGAGCTCGTTCATAATAATCCGCATAAGCCATTTCCTCGGTCCATCTGAACAGGTGACGTGAAACCTACAAGATCAAATATTTGTGCACTATGAATATAGTGGACAATACAGTACTAGTAAGATTTTAATACTGGAAGGTGCTGTAAATCCACCCTACAAATTAAAGGATATTGGCACACCTTCAACATGTTATAGGTCGTACAAGATTCTTCATTCTCAGTTTGTAGAGTGCTAGCTAGACGCTTTGGATCTGACCTGCACACAGATTGAGTGAAGAAGCATAAATTAAATAGTGAATTTTCAGAGATAATTTCAGATGAATTACTTGGTCTCAGTTAAGCGTGAAGGGGTGATATATAGATGTAAAAATGTATTTTTGGAATTACATTATTCGTACCAGAACTCCTTAACTGATGTTCCTCCTGTTGCGTAGCTGTGAGAAGAGTTGATGATATCCATGAAGAACATCCCTATTTCCTGACAAACCCAAGTAAAAAGGGATCGTATTTTAGAAAGACATCCTTTCTTTGGTTATTAGACCTTAAAATTTCAGCAAAACTTTTCACGAGATCATTAGAAGTCAATGACTTTCTCATTTAATTTACTTCAAATCAACACTACGATGTAGAGACTAGATTGTTTATCAGAAAAGGCAAAAAATACCTTATATAGTGGATCACCAGTAACTTCATACCGCATTTGAGATCCAATAACAACCGGAATGTGAGTGTTAGCATGAAATCCAGATATATCATCAGCCTACAAGTGAGAATATAAATAGCTAATAGAGTTAAACGTTAAGGGCATATTTGGCATGCAATTGTGAAAAGGAAGTTTAGGATATTCTTGCCATAAGCCTCAATGTGAAAAGAAATACACAGTCTACCTTCACAGCTAGCACTCCTAGAAAGCACGGTTTATCAAAAAGATGAGCTAACAACAAGTGCTTCTGATGCCCCTGCAAAGAAAGATAAAACCGGACATCAGCTCAAATTATATAACTTCTATCACAACATAATTTGAATTACAGCAACTGAATGTTCATATTTGGAAACACACAAAGAGAAGAAAAAATTATGTAACAAAAATCTCACATGAATGCTAAATTTCAGGTGTAACTTCCCTTAAGATTCTTGGACAATTTTAATGAATATCAAAAAACCTCAGTTGGGTTGTGAGCATCAGTTCTATTAAATATAGAATTGATTTGAAAAGTTAAGGCATCTCTATATATCATTATGGCTCACCGTTATGCTGTACAATTTGTAAAGAACGTCGTTCATGCCTCCTGTTTCTTCGTTTAGTGATAACCAGTGTCTTTCAATTGTGTAATTTGAAATCACATTCTGTACACGGTTGTAGAAGTAATCGACCATCCCTGTCGTCATTTTTAAAGCTTGAGCATTACCAGCCAGAGTATACTGATCCAACAGACCTGCCAATATCTGTCAAAGCTTGAAAGAATGAGCCTAAACATTCTGTGCATATCGGTATTCGGTTTTGGACAGGAATAAACAACATAACTAGCAAGATTTTAGCTTATTTTTTTTACTTATACTGTCTTATAGCTATACTATCAGATCTTCCATACCAAACATGCCCTCAACATAACAATCATGGATTAGGATTAAGAAGAGAATAATAAAACATTGTTTACCTTGTGAATTGTATAATACGGTGCCCAAACAGGTTTTATAGCTTCAAACCGGTCAAATTGCTCAGAGGGGAAAGCAGAAAGATACCCTGTTCCCATTTTTTCTTGACAAGAAGAAAGAGCAGAAACTACAGCAGTCATCTTCTGTTTGAGGCTGTCATTATGAGTGCTAGCCCACATTTGTGCTGAAGCACTCATGTAATGCCCTTCAGTGTATTAAGCCAAAATCAGTAACATGAAGCTCATAAAATCAACCACAGAAACAAAATCTCACTTGCCAAATTAAATTTTATACGTGCAAATTATATACTCACCATAGAATCAATAATAAAGAATTAAAGATTGCAATTAGAGAACGAGCAAACTATAAAAAATTATAGTGGCTCAGCCTCAACATGAGAGTTATTTCCACTTGCCACTATAGGTTTCACTAAGATAGAGAATAAGAAATACAAGTTCTCCTTGCATATCTCGCGCACCCAAAAAATGGCCCTCTGATAAATCCTTTATACAATACCGACCTAATGCAAGTACGATTAGGCTCCACACAGTTTAAACTTTTTACAGTTCAGTTCAATAGGTAGAACACAATAAGTTAAATCAGGATAATGAAAATATTAATTAAATATGAAAATAATCCGTAGTCAGGCTAAAGGATACAAATCCAGAGCATAACTGGAGCATATCAATTCTAGTTCTGAGGTAACGAGGCAGTTATGTTTCTTCAATAATTCGTTGACTACTCAAAATTCAATACATGAATGAAATAATTTAATTGTGCTGATTCATAAAATAAAAAGTTCTTTTTTCTCTGTGCACAACATATATCGAAATAAAAGGCAAGGTACCGTCTTATGAATAGGCAGAGGATTTCAAAGCACGAAAGAAACAAACTAACCTACAAAATGGCCGCGAAGCTCGCCTTTTGGAGCCTCCCATCCACCATATGGCTCGCCAGGAGTCTCCAAGCCGGCCGTCTTCCTAAAGCTCCAAACGAGACTATCAACATCCAAAATCAGCAAATATTCTAAATTAGTTTGCTGAGCCTGTCCATACATTGAGTCAGGATCCAACCTCACATCATTCAATGAAACTTCTTTAAGCAAACCTTCAACTCCACCAGTATTCTTAATTTTCCTATACATCATTGCCCAATTGTATTCCTCCTCCTCCTCCTCATCCTCCTCCTTCAACCTCTTCCTTGGAAGCAAATTCGACCAGGCAGAATCGTCTGTAGGAGTCAAATGGTAATGCGAAAACATCTCCTTTTGCCATGTTTCATTACCAGATGACAACAATTCATATCTTACAGTGTGTGAAGACAGACTAGTTGGAATATTAGTACACTCCTTACCAAGAGAACATCCACATAACTGTAATAAAACTATCAACGCCTTGAAAAACACTAAAGACCTCATTCTTTATCAGCTGTATGAATCAAATTTCAAGAAAGAAGCTCTTTTTACATCAAACTTTACCCTTCAATGAATCTTTCATGTAAGAAAGAATTGAAATAAACCCCATTCAAACAAGAATGGGACAAGTGAAAAGGACCACAAGGTCTCGCGAAAGCAAAGAATGGTTTCTTGTACAACTCCAAGAGAAAAATGAAATCTTTGTGGGCGCCAGTTGGCGAGTTAATAAAAATGAGATAAAACCCTTCATAGAATTCAGTAAAAGGCAGTAAAAAATGCTTAGTTTGTAAGGTAATCCTTTATATTTTGACTCACTTTTCACATCTATGATCTATCACTATATATAGAACATGTAGCCATCGATGCACTGAACCTGAAATGGAGTTTAAGGTGAGAATGAAATGAATAATTGACATTTATACAAATGTAGAATATGAAAGAGATATTTTAGATGCTCCATAGACCACAGTAAATAATACAGACAGACAAAAAAACATATATATACATACAAATTTGTATTTGTCGACAGAGAATATGATATGGCCAATGAAGAATCACGGGTGTGGTGTCATTATCTTTGTAGGGTTGTTCAGAAGTTGACTAATACACCGCCAAAGTTTATGGGAATGCGATAACATAGGGGAAAAAAAAAAATTAAATTAAATCCCTCCGTGATTTTCTTGTTCATTTTGTTCAGCAAAATTCTTGTATTTTTTAGCAGAAAAAGGCTAGGCATTTGGTTTTTTTTCACATTAATAGTACTATGTTTCTTGGTTGTTTGGTCTCGTGATCTCTTATTTCAATCTGTAATGTTTATTTCTAACCACTTGTGAAACCAGATGTTCTTACAAAATGTTAATTAAGATTTCGAGCATGTCTTGTGATAAATAAAAAATAAAAAAAATAAGCACCAAATATGTGGATGAAACAGTATATTGAGAGCCACAAAATGTTCGATGGGATTTTTTTAATATAAGTCATCCCAAACACGATCTTTTTGTTTTGACTTGCGATGGGATTTTAATGACGTGAGATTATAATCTATAATCAAAAAGTCATGTAAATTAAGAGCATGTTTGGTACGGATTAAAATCAAATTTTAATCTAAGTCAAAGTCAAGCAATTAATATTAACCATATATTTCATGTATCCAACAGTTTTTTAACCACATCTTTCAAATTTTTTTTATCACAATTTACTAAAAAATTTAATTTTGATCTCCACCAAACACCCTCTAAAAGTATTTAAAGCCAACAAAGGCAGATGAAACATGAGTCATTGAGGGCAACAAAATGTCTGATGAGATCACATTTGTACTTGGCTATTTTATTGAGTTATCATTTGGCATTCAAAGTGAAAATGATGACAACTTGTGTAGGTATAATATTGGGTGAGAGTTCTACCAAGAAATCTATGTCAAATATTGGGTACAATTACAGAATGACAAATATTGTTGTGGTTTTTAATTTTCATTGATATTTGTCCCTGTTTAATTCAGCTAAAAAAATATAATTAAAATCTATATTAAAGTTAATAATTCTTTTTAATTACATATTTTATTGAACCCAACAATTTTCCAACCAAACATTCCATCAACGCTCATCAAAATTTACTAAAAATACGATTTTCATCTAAATCAAAGAAGGGTTTATTGTGTATGAGATTTCTTGAAAAATCGATTAGTTTTAGAATACTCGTGAGAGTGATCGAGTATAAACAAGATCGAGTTAGTAATGGAGATAATCGAAACATGTTGATTTGGTAGAAAGATATAGATACCGCGTCGGTCTTCTTTTTTAAAAATTGCTTGAAATTTTTAATTTAAACAAATTTTAATTTGAGCACAAATTAAAAAGAAAAAAATGTTAGCCAAGTTAAGGTGTCATTCCTGCAAATCCATTAAAAAAATATAGTTGTTACCTCTCAATATTGTCGCTACATATTATTCGGATTATAATATTTTTCACATACCTGTTTATCGTTTCTCCACGGAAAAAGGATAAAAAATAAAAGACTCCTTCTAAAATATAGTGAATATAACAAAATCACATTTAATCCCTGTTTGGTAATGATTAAAATTAAAATTTTAATTTAAGTCAAAATCAATCAATTATTAAAAAAAGATTGGAAAATGCCTTATTTGATGTCTCAATCAGTTGAGTTGGAAAGTTGGATCCGATATTTCTTCTATGAGAGCGACTCATAACATGTGGGAGTTGGCAATGCGTCACAGTTGGATGCAATCTATATTAATGGACATTCTAAATTTAATATACTACTTAGACATGATGTCTATTTCTCAATTCAAGTAATGAATTGGGTATGGGAATTGAACTCTTATCATGTTCAGCTAATTTGAAAGATTGATAGGAAAGAAAAAAAAAACGCATGTAGAAAAAGAAAAATATTTTATATTTTATTATTAGAGCAAAAGACTTCTTATTCTTCATTTGGAAGATATCGTGTAAGAGACGGTAGAGGAGGCAAACACGTCGTTTAAAAAGAAAAAGAGAGAGAGGGGGGGGACGGGGGGTGTACATGCAAATTATGTCTGCAAATTACATCTGCGATTAGGACTTATGTCTTAGTGAAGTAACGACAAAATATGATCGATGACTCTCATGTTTTGCCAACCTCCGCTGATGGCGGCACTCGATGAATTTCAGTATCTAAAAGTTCGAGCTAATTCTCTCGTCTATACTCCAATAGTTACTGATGACGGCATTCAAGAAATTTCAGTACTTAGAAGTTCGAGCTAACTCTCTCATCTATACTCCAATAGTTACCAATGACGACATTCAAGGAATTTCAGCATCTAGAAGTTCGAGCTAATTCTCTCGTCTATACTTCAATAGTCAAGTCAACATCGATCAGAATAAAGGTTCTGATCGAACTCAACCTCACTACACATTTATTTTCTCTTTGACTATAATCATGTCGTCTACTATGACAGTTGAACTAACCTCGATATGTTACTTTAATTAACTCTACCAGCATCAACGATCAAACATTCATAGGGATGGCAACAGTGTGTAGACGAAGATATATATAGATATTTAGTTTATTATTTTTCTTATTTTTTAAATATTTAAATATAAAAACATAAAAATAAAAAGTTTCGGAGGTGGTCGGAAAATTCGAGGCGGGGGGATGTTTGGAGCGCTTTCTCATCCCTAAACATACTAATTGTAAATTACTTATTTGAAAATATAAGACGTACTTTATAAAAAGACAACTTGAAAAATTACACGTGTCAAAATAAATAACTTGAAAAACAACGAAACATGTTCTTATTTTCAAGTTGGTAAAACGTGAATACTTTACATGCAATTTATGAATAAAAAATTGATTTCTTTTTTAATAAATAATCTAAACCGATTCAATACGCATAAAAATCCAATCGATCCTAAACTCCTCTAGTGGCATAGTCAATTCTTTGATTCATACCATGGCGCCCGCCGCCTCACTATTTGTTTGATTTTTTCTTGTTGAATTTTCCACTGTAATCCCAATGTATTTGTTCACATTTTTCAATTTTGATGATGCCCTTTGTCGATGGGGTTTGGTGGCTTGCTTCTAGGTCATTGTGATTATGTTTTAAAAATGAAAATAATAAAAAAAAAATAGTATTTTTAAAAAAAAATTGTTTTGAAGCCTAGAATTAAAAAAGATACAATTTCAATATTAGGAAACTTCTTTCAAAGTATCAAAAACCAGGTCATAATTCTAATTTAATTAATCAAATAAATAATAAAAAATATTATTAACTAAATAGGTAATTAAATATATTAAGGTTATAATGTTATAAAATTTATGGTCACAATCACAAAACTTCACAGTCTCAAATCACAATTCTTTTAGGTTATACTTTATTTATCGATCACAGATTAACAAATTAATTAGTTACGCATTATTCTCGATCATAAATCATCAATTTTACAGGTTACATTTTACTTATTGGTCACAAATTAAGAAATTAATAGGCCACAAATTATTTTATAGGTCACAACTAGTGATGGCAAAAAAACCTGTTCCGCCATACCTCGTGAAGAATAAAATAATTAACTATAAATTAAAAAAAAAATAGTTAGCTCGAAATTTTTGAAGAAAAAAAAAATAAAGCACGACGGCCCACGCCCTGCACCCGCCCGCCCCATCTAAAGCGGGGCATCGGCGAGGCAGGGCACCCCGCACCATTGTCATCTTTAGTCACAACTTATTTCACGATCACATATTTATCAAACTAATTGATAACAATTATTTCACGATCACAACTTAAAAAATTGTAAGTCCCGATTACAAATTTAGTTGGAAATACACATTTTTTAGGTCACAAATTATATATTTTATCAATCACAAATTATCTATTGATCACAATCAACCAAATAATTGATCACAAATATTATTCTTCTCACCCCACCATTAACACCACCACTCATCCCATTAACACCACATCCACATCCACATCCACTACAACCTCACTAGCACCGTCACCGTCGCCACCGTCATCATCACGTGCAAACACCACCAAGAAACCCTACCCCAATATATAATTTTGTATTATTTGGTAAAATAATACAAGCTCTTCCGGAGTGTTCAACGATATTCGATGCACTTGATATCGTACTAACATTATTTTCTGCTAATGTTAAGTCCAAAAACTATTTTTTGTCTTGAAAAATAATATGTGTAGTTTGCACTTTCAATCAAATAAGTATCTTGACAA
>CAIGRH010168860.1:0-17770 GCA_903798295.1 Fraxinus nigra | reverse complement strand
ATAAACAACCACGACTTACGTTTTACAATTAATGTAAAATTATTTTTGATATTTAAAATTTATCGATCATATATTTATTATGGCCGGACTTCAACATTTCCAACAAATTTTAAATCGCTTAAAAACGAATATTTGTAACTTAGAATACTGAATCAAACGTAAAAATGGGCTTAGACGGCTTAGCAGAGCCGAGTCGAACCATAAAGTCATTCGGCTCGGCTTATGAATAGTAACTCAAAACTCCCTCTTTTATTTATGTAGGACAAGAAGAACCTCATCAAACATGTTGTGAAATAGTAAAATACACTTGAGCCCTTGTTTGAATTTTATTTTTGGGTGAAATTGCATTTTTTAATAGTGATTTTTTTTAGAATGTGTAGTTAAATATAAGTATTTTTTCGAGTTTATGTATAAAGTTATTTTATGAAAAATTCTATAGTTGAAAATGAGTTTTTGAAAAAATAAAAATAAAAATAAAATGGAATACATGTGGATTATTTCTTATATTATCCTCAGTATAAACAAATTCGTGTTACATAGGACATGCTTGAAAAAAAGGAATGAGCAGCCACAATTCATCGATAAATCATCATCACCACAGTCCTCATCTTGTAATTCATCGTCAATTACTATATTGATAGTTGATACTACCAAAATTCGCACATCAATTATTTCGAACTTGAGGATATGACTGCAAATAGGTGGAATTGAATCTCCGATATACCTAAAATAAAGGTGTCGATGTGCATGCTTGTCGCCCCTCCAATTCTTAGCTTAGAGAGAGAATTTATGCGTAAAGCTGTGAACCGAGAAATATGCAAACGTAAATGAATAATGAGCATTGGTCATGTATTTATAGAGGTAGTGGTTGAGTCCTAAAATGATTAAACCATCTAGAATTCTTATCCTTTTCACATAAAGTGATTGAATTATGCTAAAATTATCTCTTGGAGTTTGATTCGGATGGCAAGATCTTGGATATTTGGATAAAGATTAATGTAGAGATTTGTAGTCATGGAAGGACTAAAGCTTAAAAAATGCACGAGATATGGACATGAGGGGTGATATTGGCCCGACCATGCATGTGAGAAATTTGTGGATATAGTTGCTCGGGCCAAATAGGTCGGGGTAGATGTGCGATGGCTCGAGATTGGGCTACATCTTTTGTGCATATCGATAGTGTCATAATTGCACCCTTCATTATTGTCTCGGTGTTCATTTACTTCCTTTGCTTCCTATCTAAGCGCCTATACCGGTCATCTCGTCGCACCTTCTCCACTGTCGTTGATGATGTAAACTACTTCAAATAATGCAAATTCGAACAATTTGCGCGATCTTCTTCATCTCTTCACCTTTCAGTTGGTGACTAAGAACCTCGTCAATGGTGATTGTGCGGTGCGTTTATCGAAGTTCGAGCCGAATGATAGGCTCTGTTTACTGCTGCTTTGCTGTCACGCTTTCCACGAGGGATGTATAGACACGTGGCTCGTCACGAGTCAAACTTGTCCTCTCTGTCGCTCCACAGTGAATCCCTCAGACTTCGATGTACTGGATAAAATCCACTCATTTAAAAATCAAGCCATTAATAACAATAATATCAACAGAAGTTTAAGAAATGGAAACGGTAATGATAATGAAAATGGCGGGAGTTTTCGAGTTGAGATCAGGAGCATCAGTAGTCGCCATAGGTTCTTTCGAATACATTGTCGATGACGGTTACAAAGTTTCCACGGAGTCTACCACTTCCCGGCCGGAAGCGCCTGATTGTTCTATCGACAAGCAAAACACAATCAGAGTTCCAGGCGGGGTCAGAGAGGTTTCCACTGGGAGGAACTGGATGATAGTCGAGGAATTACGCCAAGTTGTTCCATCTTATCGAAACTTGGATATTGTGTAAGTTATAAAAACGTATCCTATTTTTAATACTCTCGAGATAACCTTATGTAAATACTAAATAAGTCACAAATTCGAATTCAAAGAATGAGAATTAAATTCAAACTGTAACTGAGAAGTAAAACAGCAACTATTTGAAGGGATATATGCACATTAATTTCAGAAATATAGAAATGGCTCATAAACAAGGTCTTACGCCATTCATTTGACTAAGCTAGGGGTGGCAATAAGTCGAGTCGTGAGCCCTTATTTTTAGGCTTGGAGCCAAGCTTGAGTTGGCTCATTTTCTATAAGTTGAGCTCGGCTCAGCTCGTGAGCATTTTTTTATATATAAAATTTGGAGATTTTTTTCCAGCTCGTGGCAAGCTCTTCAACTAAGCTTGCAAGTCGGTTCGCCAAATTAGAAGGGAGGCTCAAGTCGACTTGCACTCCAATTTTTCACTCAATTGTCACCCCTAGACCTACCTTACTAGAGTTGAAATATTACAATGGCCACTAAACTTTCTCAAATGTATCACAAATGCCATTGAATTCTAGAACCTCTCTAGGATACTACTAAACTTTCTAAAATATTTCTCAATCATCATTGAACTTTAAAAACCTCTCCGATTTACTATGTCACTCGTCATTTTAAAACTTAATTAAATCGATAAATTTACCAAAATGTTATCGCATCACATTGTCTAATTCGTTTTTTAAAACCATGAGCATCAAATTCTAGGTTAAGCAAAACCCATTTTTAGCCAATAGACACAGCATTGTTGAATTATCCAAATGCAAAACGAAGTGAGACACTAGCCAGAATAAGTTTCCCACCATGAGACAGTAGACATGGATGGTGTTTAAAATCTAAAGCTGCCCTAAACTACGTAAAGATTTAGAGGCAAGAGTTAGAATTCAAACAGTCGTAGCTCAATCATCCCTTCTTTCCTCTTCGGAGAATACCATGCCACTACCTTCCCAGACCGTAGGAGCCTTAAAGAGTAATTCAAGCTGTATACCAGATCTTCCAGTTGTGGGCCATGCCTCCCGGATGATGAATCGAGCGAAAACTTGGAATCTACTCGAAAAACAATGGGGCCAGCAACCTGCAAAATTTTAAACAACCCGTGACTTATTTTATCCCAGAGGATACAGCATCATCTAATTTACACTGGTGTCGGCTAGACTGCTAGTACTTACAGCAGACTTTGTCTAGTTTTACTCTTCCAAGTAGAAGTAAATGAGAAACAATTTTCCACATTCATATTTTATCCCATCAATTAATGATTTTCTACAATATGGTCGATTTTGTAAAACCAACCTCTCCTCCCCATTCGATCGATAGCACTGAAAAACAGTACCAACTCTCTAATATGAGTTTCTAATAGTCTTATGGGCATAAAAATGTTATGATAGAAGAATGCAGAAAAATATAGCTCACCTGCTGCTGAAATATCAAATTAAGTCCAACAGAAGACAGTAAATTTGGTGCACCATTATTTGATGCACTGCGGAAAAGGTTGGAAACTTTTTTGGCTAAAGTTGAAGCTGAAGAAATATCCAGGCGAGCATCTATCCTGGTGAGGTCTCCAAACAGCTCTCTGAATTTTCCATGTTGATAAGTATAGCAAGCTGAGCCAATTAAATCAACCCCAAAACGACTTCTACTCTTAGCATCTGCAGAAATGATATCCGCGCCTTCCATTGACTCAACAGCAGGTAAATGTTTTCCGCCTCCAAACCATGCCGCACAAGTACCCCCTAGATACGTAAAAAGGGGCAACAAAATATAACATGATAAAAATAGAAAAAATCATCACAAGACGACAAGGTAGTAGGAAAATGTGTGCTCAGAAATTACAATCCAAACAAACAATAGATAAAAGATACCTGCAGGATATTCAATCATCACCATTCAAAAAAGCCTTATAGTTTCAGATAATTGAACTTTGAGCAAAAATATATATATTCTTAAAACAATAATCCAAGGGTGCATCTAGGAAACAATTTTGTGAAAATTCAGAAGCCAGTGTAGGATCATTTCAAATATCCTAAGGAAAGTATAAACAGGCTCAAAATTCATCTACTATTTACACAGCTCATATGAAAACCCCAACATCTTCTGAACATTGATCAATTCTTGTTAATAAAATGAACCAGTTACCCAAATTGTATAAGTAGATCACAGGCCATTCCCCAAAAATATCTAAACTAAAGGATGACGCAGATAAAAAGAACATCCAACAACAGCAATGTAAGATTCCCAATGTTAGAAGGCAAGATAGCAGTGTTGGACAAGACACCTTGCAAATTCAACATACAAAGCAAACTAAATTGTATTCATACTGAGAGATTTAATATAAAACGCATGCAAAAAAAAGATAGAAATACCAATCAGAGAATTCTGAGAAACATCCAAATTACCTATAATTCCAGATACCGCCGCATGAGGCTCTCTAAGACGAATATCATATGAAGGTCGCAAAAATCGTCCTTGGTCTGTCTCTATTATGATATCCTCTTTTTTTTCATTTTGCCTCCACAAGTCTTTGTTCTTTTCATAAGAAAAGGCAGCTTTGACACACACCCCAGGCATTAAAGTAAGCGGCGTCTTGATATCAGAGGAATCAACAGCGTGAGGAGGGCCACTATTTCTATGGATGCCAAAACGATATCTCAATCCAGATTCAGAAACAAGGGATGAACAGTCTAAGGATACAGATTCAGGAACTTCCCAATATTTTCCATTATGGTCTATGAACAACTCAGGTGATGCAGCTTCCAAAGTAATATCATGATCAGGAAGCTGCAAATAAAGAAAAAAGGTTTAGAGAAAAATTAAAAACTCTCATTAACGTTTTATTTTTGAAGTAGGTTTCAAAACAAGCTACTCTCATGAAAATGAGAGAAGCATAAATGCTTACATTTTTACCTCTCATAGTGACAACAGCAACTGAATGTTAAGTTCATAGGAAAGGAATGTGCCTAAATTTATTTATATGCTTCTCATAAGAATCAACTCTGAAGGAAGGGAAAGTAATAAGAATAGTTTAATGACAATAGTTGTAGCAATGCTTTCATACTTGAAAGCAACAGCAAGTCTTAGTTTTGCCACTATTTTTGTGTTTGTTCACTTGTGTTTAGTTTAATATCTTTTTCTAGATAAGGTTCCTTCAAAAGTTTGGATTTAGTTTCCCCTATTACGAAATGACTAGAAGAAATTAGCAGTCAAGATCTTGCCTTGTGTAGGAGTATGGCTCTGGTACGGCGGCCCTTCCTCTCACCATGCTTTTCAGTGCTCAACAGTAAGGATGATGATGATGTTAACGATATTTGTGAGCATAGGCCAAGTGCATAAAGTGATTTGTCTAGGAAATGCTTTGCTACATCTTTAACTAAAGGCAGCTCCCATTCATCTGCACCACGTATCTCTGCACTGATGGAAGATATTAACTTCTTTGGACGAAATTGTCCAATTAATCCAAGCCACCTATGCAATGAAAGGCCACCAAACTCATGGATTAGTACATTAAATTTTGTATATAGAAATGGAAGGTGAGATGCATTTGTTTTTTACACAGCTGAGCAAAAAGTATTAGCATAGGAAAAATTATAGCAGATATCAAACTAATATTTACATAACAGTTTGTAATTCAACAAATTTGGAAAATAAAGAGAAAATGTGTCTTAGCAAAGGTTTATGTAAAAAAGGAACCCCAGAAAATTGCTCAGAGGTTGTTTCTTTGGCCAGGGAATACTGACCTCCGGAAAGATTTAACAAATACGAAAAATCTCTTTATGAAGACCTTTTGTAATGTCATAAAATGAGTAACAAACTTGAATGATCAGTAACCTTCAGTACAAGAATCCTCACATTCTTTCGGACCAAAATATCAGTTTATTTTCATAAAACTCTGACGTCGATCGAAGTTCATAATAGAGACATAGGATGTCGTGATACACATACATAATATACAGGTACATGACCACACTAACATAATATATAAGTACAAGACCAGGTAAAACTTTTCCTACGTACATATTTATCTCTACTGGACAAAAATATGTAGGCATCACTATATAACATCATGTTATAAATATGTATATGAAGACCCTTCTAATTCACTGAACTGTGTAAAAAATAGGCTTCTGGTTATCATTTCTTGAATATCTTTACTTAGATATACATGTACACAAATATATGCACAAAGATGTAAGTAAGAAATTTTTACATACACCATTGTAATTTTCCAGTACGTCCTGGCAACAAATGAAAGAACCAAAGATGATGACAAGTGCACATTAGAGAAGCACTCAAAACTAAAGAGCTCGATTAAAGATGATGACGAATGCATATACATTTTTTTCTTCCTGGCAATCTACATATAGAAAGCTCAATTACACAATTTTTGTATAAAATTTGCAGCTCCAACCCCTCCACACGGGCACATACGAACACACGACAGGATGTACAATTATACTAATCTCTAATCTTTGTTATTCCCTGCCCAATATCCCAAAAAACAATTACAATAATATAACTAATATTTAGACATATATGCACTAGAAAAATATGAAAATGTGCTCTGTATTAAGAGTTTTACCAGTTGCGGAAGGCGGCCTTGCCCAGAAGAGACTGGAGGGCAAAAGATCCCAATTCTTTATGATTGGCAGAGGGGGAATAAGATGGAATAATCCCCAGAGGAAACCCATTTCCAAGTAAAGAGAGCTGTTGGATTCTTAGGGCTTTACTAGCCCTGGTACCATCCAATGGTATGGGCTCCCCAGGCACTGCTCTTGAAATGCCATCAAGAGCTTGTGGGGTTGATATGTTTAGGTCCCAAAATGCAGCATCCATTGCTGTTCTTAGGTTTGCCATCTTTGCAGCCAAATTTCAGAGGGAATAGATTGTTCAGTAGGTGAACGGGGATTTCTCTTTTCTTTTTTCTATTGAAATGAGGTGAGGAACGAGGTTTGGTTCCTTATCTGGCTGGGTTTTGGAAGGGAATGAGAGTGTGAGTCAGAGACTATGAGAAGGGGGTTTTAGAATTTGGTTTATTGACAATTTGATCCTCAAGAAATTCACAAGAGTATTTTTTCTCTAGTAATACTTGAATTGAATTGGAATTTTCTCTTCTTTTTCTTCTTCTCCCTCTTCTTGATTAGGGGGGTTTGAAAGCTTGTGTACATTTTTTTCATTTTCTTGTGGATGGTACTTTAATTTGGATCATCGTAAATATGAGAGGCATCCAAATTAATCTTTCACAGATGTGGAACGATTCAGAGAATGACACATTCTCACTGAAAATTAGCCATTTCATCCAATTAAAAAAGAAAAGAAATTATATTTTCTTTGATTTATTTTTCCTTTCGACGTTTGATTCTCTAACTTCATCCGAGTTTAGTCAAATAATAATGCAAAAGTCGAGATTTTGTCTTGCACCGCTTCTTTCAAACTACGTGTTATTCCATATATCTAGAACTTCAAATATAGAGCACGTGTGACTAATATTAATGTGAGAAGAAGAAGTTAATTCAATACAACAAAGGTTTATTGATGATTAACGAGGCATTTGGGACACATTTTCATCATTAAATTTTAATGACAAGGGGGTAGAGTTGATAGTAATGACAACTCTCTTCAACCCTATTTTGTCAAGAATTTTCGAGAAAGTAGGACATAGATTAAAATATTCTCATTTCTAATAAATTGTTTTTACTACTATTTTTTAAAATATTTTTTATTCAAATAAAAATATTCAAGACGGTTTCAATGAATATAGCGTTGGGCTTCAGTGGGCTCAGGACACCCAGCCCAAAATTGACGGTGCTAATGAGACCCAAATATTCTAGGGGTATTTACAAAAATACCCTTAAATTAAGGATGTTTTTAAAAATCATATGAAAAATTTTTAGAAAGTAAAAACTACGGTGTAAAATGGAAAAGTGACACATTGTCACTTTTTTACTTTTTTTTTTTAAAGTGACAAAAATTCAAAAAAAAAAGTGACTCAAAAAAGTGACGAAAACTCAAAAAATGACAAAACATCAATTAAAACATTGAAATCAATTCAATGAACTGGCTAAACTTTTCATTTAAGTTCGTTATTATCTCGTGCTGATAATATAACGCGACTTTTCCTTTAAGCCTACATTTTTTAGGAATTATTAAATCTCAATCCTATAAAACGAAAAAGGAAAAAGAAACAAACACAATAAAAAAAAAGTTACAAACAATAGAATAAGTGACAAGTTCAAAAAGTGACTTGGAATTTTTAAAACAAAAAAGTGAAACACTAAAAAACATTCGCTTTTTCTATGTAGTTAGTAATCGAGACACTTGAAAGCATGATTTTAATCAACAAGTCCAACATATCATGATTTCAAAGGGAAAAATGTCTTAACAAATCAAAACCATCAAACGTAGATAAATATAAACAAGCCAAGTTATCTATGAACAACCAATTCAACTTCTTAGATAGGTTTTAATCAACAGGACTCCATAACATCTAATTGATATATACAACCCACCTTAACAAGAAAACAGTTCTAAGATGATAGTAACAAATCCACGCGAAAAATTATCAAATTTAGTATTTTGAGTTCATTCCAATGGTGCAAAATACTGAATTTGATTGAGGGTGAATTTGGCCCTCTCCAAGATCATCAAAATCGCAGGCCATGCGCCTTGACATCCTCCTCTACTCTCCACCACATACATCTTAAATCACTCGGCAAAACCTATCAAATGGAACAAATATCAATGCAGGAATTCCAATAATTTCCAGACAAAAGCAACAGGTAATATTCCAAAACTTTATCTTCCACTTGCAATTTCATTGCATGGACTGCAAAACGAATGGACGCTTATGCAAAGAGTCTTCATATTTATATAATTGGGCGTTGTTCAAATTTACCAAATTGGTCAATAAACTTCATAAGGATGCTTCCACAATTTATATAAAAGCCATATGATTTTTATTTAAATACATCACGTCGTTAAATGTAAATGTAAATTCCAATTGAGACATTTTGTTAAACACTTGAAGGTTTCTTATAAAATCAAAAGGAAAGAATGTATCATTTAGTTCTGGAGCTAATCCAAAATTTAATAGCAATTTTTTTCTATACATTTATACACAAACTCTATCATAAAGAAATTGATTAAACCTTTGAGATGCAAAGATCGCCAAACTTCTTTATGAGTTTATGGAGGGACCTGAGTCAGAGAGTCTTTTATACAAATGCCCATGACTGGAGCTTCTAACTTCTTGTCGTCATTGTTGAATGTGAGACAAAATNCGTTAAATGTAAATGTAAATTCCAATTGAGACATTTTGTTAAACACTTGAAGGTTTCTTATAAAATCAAAAGGAAAGAATGTATCATTTAGTTCTGGAGCTAATCCAAAATTTAATAGCAATTTTTTTCTATACATTTATACACAAACTCTATCATAAAGAAATTGATTAAACCTTTGAGATGCAAAGATCGCCAAACTTCTTTATGAGTTTATGGAGGGACCTGAGTCAGAGAGTCTTTTATACAAATGCCCATGACTGGAGCTTCTAACTTCTTGTCGTCATTGTTGAATGTGAGACAAAATAGTTTGCGGATAAAATGAATAATGTCATTGTTTGCTTAAATTTGAAGAACCCCATTGAAAATTAGTAATGACTTTCCATAAGATCAAGAAGGGTAATCTTTCCACAGTTCCCAGTATCCAAGTGATCAAATGGTTTACAAATGTAAGATTTCTTTCTCTGAAACCATACCCATCTCCTCGAGCTTGTAAATAACGTACATTGGCTTGCGGATATACCCAGAGGAAAGAAAACCAAATAAAAAAAAAAAAACTTAATGCAATTCTTTTGAAGAAATTACAATAAATTCACAATCTCAACAAATTCACAACACATTTGAGGTTTTCTCTCTACAGGATCGTTGAAGTCGGAGTTCGGGTTTCTCGAGATTTATTTGATTTAGGATTTCCCCTTCTGATTTGTGTTTTTGTCATCGGTGTTAAAGGTTTTGAACGTAAGACGGTAATAATAGTTTTAATTAATTTTAAAGTATTAATCAAATACTTAATTTTTATAGGATATTGTACCTAATTTTCCCAATATTCTAAAGATTTGAACAAAGTCAGCCCAGCCCGGCCCACTATCAAAATTTGGTTCTGAATCAAACGATAGAAAGTTGAAACCCCTGCACACTCGGCTCTCTGTTTTCGACTATTCTCTGATCTCTTTGGCTGAAACATTTGGTAATTGGCTGGCGACATCGGGGGAAGAGGAGAACTGGACAATTCTGAGTTTTTGTGTCATAGACTCAAAGGTAATTCCAAGTTTTCAGTTTCGAGTTTGTGATATTGTTTTGAATCATACCTTTATTTAGGGGGCTTTTTTTTTTTTAACCTAAAACTTCCCTCCACGGCTCCACTGATCCACAGTAACGGGGCTGAGCGAGGCGACTCCAGTCCAGAGACGGGAGACCAGACGGGCGACGGCAGACGCCGTCAGCCTTTCAAGCCAGACGGAAGAACTAGAAGCTGTAGCCTGTAGCCGTGCGCCTTCCGACCGTGACTCCGCAGTCCGCCCGTCCGCCGTGGGCCCGTGAGAGAGAAAAGTCCTTGACTCAACCAGTCAACCTCTCGTCCTCTCCGTCCCGCGTACAGTCAAGGTGATTTCTTCAATTCTTCTCCTCGATTAACAATTGAATTTGATCGAATCATTTGAATCTTTGATTTATCTCGCAAATGGGTTCGCTTCTGAGTTCTGATCCATTTTCAATTTTTATTGTTTTGTTTATTTTCGCATTATGTTTATAAGTTTATTTACAAAAAATTTCGATAATGAGTATTGTGATTTTGTGAATACTGAGCCTAATATTTTATTGTGATTGAGAATTTGAGTATGGATAATGGATGGATGATTAAGGATGATCGGGGTTGAATTTGAACTGGATTTTATAAATCTGTAATAGTCCAATTCTGCATATTTAATGAGATGTATGAATTTCTGCATATTTTGTGTATTTAATTGCATTTACATGTTTAGTTTTCTGTTGAGGTGTACTGCTCATTTTGTTGTTTCTGTTTATGTAAGGATTACAAATTTACAATGCTCGGACTGCCGATAAGACTGACTATGTCATTTCTGTTGCGTTCCTTCGTTTTTAGATAATCTCAGTGTTTGTAACTCATTTCAGGATCTGAGTTTCACTTTTATCTTGAAGACTACCTACTTCAATCTTGCAGTTGAAAGCTGCAGGTACTTTTGTTTTATGTTTATCTTTTTTGGTTCTCTCCAAGGATGTAATGAATTTGTTTTAACTGCTAATGGTATTTTTATTCAATTTTATCGCATTATAGAAATGCTGATGGCAATGAACCTGGGATTGAATTTTCCTACATTAAGAGATCTCTTGGTATAGCATGGTTCCAAACCCTCTTATCATTGAAGGGATAGTTAGTCTCATAATAGAATTTTTTTTATGCTGGATGTTTATTAGCTTGATTATGGCAAAAAAGTTTTATTTTAAGTGACCTAAACTCTGTTTATTAGCTTGATTATGGCATAGCATGGTTTGCCTTAGGGGCCCAAATTTTGAAAAAACGAATCTTGGGATTTCCTTGATTCTTTCTTGGTGGGGGTTTATAGAAATTCCTATGCTCCCAAAATTCTTGGTCTTTTGGCGTACAAGTTTGAAGAAATTTGGGTGGATATGATTGTATGATTATTTTTGTTTTCACTGATTTTAGCAGTTTGTGGGTTATATCACAATTTCAGAAAGGGCTTCAATTTTATACCACTTGAAGTGAATTTTCGTGGTTAATCTATTTATTAGATGGGTTTACTTGATGTATTTGGATTTGGGTTGAAGGTATGGCATCTAGTTTTGATGCTATGTTGCTGGTTACCAAAACCAGAGAATGAGGGTTTTTGGGAAAATGAATTTGTACTTGAGTTGTTCACACGAGTTAGGCCCATTTATACGAAGATCGGTTACCATCACGGTGCTGAAATCACCTCAAGCATTGAAATTAAATGAAAACTTCTTCAAACATTTGAGCAATCTTATGCCTAGTCAACTATGCTTACAACCTTTGATTGCAATGGAATACGTGATCTATGATCTATACCATCAATAAGTTTAAGACGCCCTACAATTCGGAAAGGAAGGCAATCTTGCTTTCAAACCCCTTTGCTCTGGCTACCAACTTGTGATGTCAGGTAACAAAACAAGGAGGGGACATTTAAACCAAAATTATAATTTCTAGGTTTTTAAATTTTTTGTTTATGTCAAATAATGACATTATGATAGTGCGTCATTGAAATATCAATTTATGTTTTTACAGTTCAATGAATTGTGTTGCACCAAATTTGGTGCAACATTATTCATTTGTTGTGATTTTTTTAGTTTTTTTATAATTCCCATTTTGCCCTTCATTTTCTACTACAACAAATTTTAATTCCTATTGTAGCCTTTCTTTTGTGAATTTTTTTTTATATGTAATTTTTTTGTGCGTTAAATGTAATTTTTTAAAATTGTGGTATTAATAAATGCAGTACTTTAGTTCATTAAATATAATTTTTAATTTAATAATTTTAGTAGTAATATAATTTTTAATTAAATAATTTCTGAAATGAATTAATTGTTGAGAAATAAGGAAATAATATTCATTTCGTGTAATATTTGACGTAATGATTGGAGATGACTTTGCAAAACGACGTAAAAGTTGCACCAATTCGGTGCTAATGGTTGGAGATGGCCTTAGACTTTGCTATATAATTACACTGTTTTTCTTTAGATACGAAATACCAGTGCTTTGTGCCCAGTTGCACGACTCCTTTTGCATCGGTAACTAGCAAGCACCAGATTATGCATTTATGATTAATGTTGGGTGATGGATACTCCGGAAAGTGATTTCTTCTTAAAGTATTTCACAGGTTCCTTGACCCAAAAACCCAAAGGCAAGACCCCTAGAGCAAAAATCAAGAACAGGAGGAGGTGAGAATGGATATGGAAACCCTGGAGATGAGACCCGGAATTATCATGGTCGGATCCCAGAGTGTTGGTAAACGGACCCTCCTTTCCCGTAAGTTTCTTACTCTGGATTGGTTTACTTTCACTTTATTTGATGATTTTAACTCTTAACGGAAACCAATTTATTTACGCGATTGATTTCAAGTAAGGAACCTGGCTCATTATAAGAATACGATGCCAATTTGGTAATCTGGTTTCTAATTTAATGAATATTTACTAGCTGTTAAGTCAATGAAAATCATTAAAAGGGAGTTTGGATCATGTGAATGAACAGATAATTAGAGGCAGCTGTGGGGAAAGAAATATGATGATTCGACATAGAGTGCATTGAAGCATGAGAATATGTGAAGAAATGTGGTGATCTTATGCCCAGAGCCGTAGACAAATTCTTACTGAAATTGTTTAGGAAAACAGATAAAAGTTCAAAGAATTAGTTCTTTTGCTCAGTGTTCTAAAAAACGTGAAGTATGGCGAAGCGTGGAAGCCAAGCTTCGATTTAGGCGTTCAAAAGCATAAAAAAATGTTTTCTTATTTTAATATTATTTTAAATTTTTAAATCAATTTAAAAATTATGTAATAATTAAAGGAAACAAGGGTTGAAATGCGTAAAAAAAAAGTGTGTGCGCTCCTAGGTGCGAAAAAAATATAAAAAAAATTAAAAAACACAAAAGCGAGAAGCGAGGCGTTTTGCTCCCGCTTTGCCTAGGTGCCGCTTTTTAGAACATTGGAATTTAGAGACCTCGGTTTGATTTTTAACTTGAGGAAAATTCAAAATGCTTAGTTGGTAATAGGCATTTTAATTGATGAAAACTGTTCATATAATATAGACATTGGAAGTGTCAAAGACTTCTCTACTTCTCCTCAACATCCAATTATGTACTTTGTTCAGAATCTTGAATCTGGAATCTGGAAACTCTTAACACTCGTCAAAAGATGCGCCGGAGGGTGCTCATGAGCATTGTTTAAGTAAGTTGTGGATATGTAGTGTTCATAATCATAACATTTGCCACACTGCTTAATGAGCAGGCTGGTGATTCAGTATGTTGGTTGGTCGTGGGACATCTGGATGACTTCTATTCAGGTGTTAATTGTTTGTAGGGTCATGCCCGACAACAGGCCTGATGGGTGGATCATTTAGTGATAACCCTCAAGTCAGAGTAAAGTTATATTTGTTTATCAAGGAAAAACAATTAAGGAACTGAAGCTGATATTTTTAAAAGTTTTATATCATGAATCCTTTATGGCGGTTTTCATTTAGTGATAGTGTTGATTGAATTATTTTTCACATTCTGACCCAATAGGGGAAAAAAATGAATCTAGGGTAATGTTTGAATTCATAGAAAAGTGCCATTTTTTAAAGTTCATTTTCTTCGTGTTTCCTGGGTTCTTCGTGTATGATTGTTTTCTATCGAAAGAGCAAAATGCAAAATGGGGAGAGAGCAATATCAGATAGATCTGTTATGCGGTGTTGTCTCTCAGCAATTGGGACCTTGTTTAACCAAAAAAAAAAAAGTTTTGAAACTAGAAAAGTTACAGTATGATGAAGATATGTTCAATATCATTATTAATATATGTTGATGTTCCTCTTTTGTTGTCGGTCCTTTTTCTGGCTTCATCTATCCTTGTTTGTGAACTCTTCATTATATTTTAAGCTTAGTATGAACCCTGCTACTAAAACGTATGAACTATGAAAATTGAAATGTTTGAACTTTGAAGTAATGTCATGGTGATATTTTGAAATGTCATAACCTAATTTGGTACAGAAGTATACAACACGCATTTGGTTACATTGCTTTAACAGTGATGAATTTGTAGCTCTGCTTCTGTAGAATTGTAGGTTACTTTCTTGACACACAGACCACTCATTTCAAAGATTTTAAATACAGGACTGTTTCCTGTGGATTTTGAAGATGCCCCCAATCCATCATCCAAGTTACTTGCTTATGGGTAAGTTCCAAGCAGCAAAGTACACACCAAGTATCCAATGAATGATAATTAGCTCATCTCTTTAAGAAGATTATCACAATTTAATTGGTCCTGGTTTCTTAAACAGGTGGACAATCAACACAAAGTACTATACAGCTGATGTTTCAGTTTGGATGGCTCATCTTCATGACGAGTTCTCTATCACAAGGCTGCCGATGATTGACAGGTTATCTGCCTTGGTTATGGTGTTCGATGTTAATGATGTAAGCCTTGTCCTTTAGCTTCCTCTTTTGTGCAGATTAATAGTGAAACTTCTATCTCATTTCTGCAACTGTTTTTAACATTCAGTGCAGTGACACATCTTCTTTCATGCCATTGTCCACAGCTCTCTTCTTTTGCTGCTATTAAAGATTGGGTGAAGCAAACTGATGTTCAGAAATTCGATATACTGCTATGTATTGGTAACAAAGTGGATCTTCTTCCTCATCATCCAGCTCATGCTGAATACAGGAGATGTCTGCTGAAGCGCGAAGAATCCTCTGGCAGTTCTCTTCTAGACTTGGCAGACTATGGGATTTCTGAAACCGAAGGAAGTAGTTTATTGGGAGATGAAGAGCAGTCATCAGAGATCACGAAGTCTTGCTTGGAATGGTGCATTGAACATAACATTGAATACATTGAAGCGTGTGCATCTAATGCTGATTTTGACAAGTGTAAGACCTTAATGTCATAATAGTATTCTTGCTCTGCAATCTGGCTCTGTATCACAACTGATCTTGTCCTCTTCTTAATCTGCAACATGAGTAATTTGGTGCATCTCTCTCCCTATTTCAAATTCCTCTTCAGTTTTATATTTTTTATGTTTATATAGTGTCATATCATGATATACTGGACTGTTACTTATGCTTGCAATGAGAGCATCTCTGTCATTATTCTATTCTCAGTTTTTCAGTTTTAAACTTCTATATTGGCATTTCTGTATGCACACACATACATTTTGAATTTGTTCAAAGTGTGTGCTACTGTTAGCTGAAATGGACATCTTTCTATCTATCTTATGCTCCTGTTAGAAACAGTTAAGGTTTGTCAATAACTTTTCATTGCAGGTCTGTCCGTAGATGGAGATTCACAAGGTGTTGAACGACTCTTTGGAGCTCTCTCTGCTCACATGTGGCCTGGAATGTCCTTGAAGTCTGGTGATAAGATAAATGAACCTACATTACCTGAACAAGAAGGTTTTACAATCTTCCCTTGTCATGGTCATGTATTAAATTGTTATTTATGTCAATGATTTAAGTTACTCCAACTGAACAGTTAGATAAATTTTTTGTCAGATTTATCAGAAGAAGAATCTGAGTATGAACTTGAATACGAAGTCTTATCTGCTGGTTCTGCAGAACCATGGGACGACACAGATGTATGGATGTCTGCAGATGGTCCTGTTTCAACCTCAGGGACTGGGGAACCATCTGCTAGCAATCCTGTCCCTAAGAATTTTGATCGCAAGATCGATGTTGGATCTGTCGGAGAAGAGCACAAGCCATCAACATCAGCATCTCAGCTGCAGGAAGAGCTTGACATGGACAAAACACCCGATACACATGAAGCTGTGTCAACATCAGCATCTCAGCTGCAGGAAGAGCTTGACATGGACAAAACACCCGATGCACATGAAGCTGACAGAACTTCAGAACCTGATGAGGGTAAGACTTACAATTTTGAGGATCTGGAAATGTTGATGTCCGAAATTGGGAATATGCGCAGCAGTTTGAGGTTAATGCCGGATTTCCAGAGACGGGAAACCGCAGCAAAACTGGCCATGAAAATGGCTGCAATGTTTGGAGATAGCAGTGGAGGTGAAGAGGGATTTGATTGATAAGACGAAAAATTGTAGCGCGCGCTAAGATGAACTTTGCTATCAACCTCAAGGAGTTCCAATCTGCTCGGATATGTAATCAAGGTGAATTTGACAGCTTCAGTTACTCTTCCAAGTTCGAAGATCCATGAAAAAAATATTCTATTAACAAAATTCAAAATAATTACATGTAATGTACTTATTTGAGGTAGGAATTGGTAGACTTCCTTGGGAGAGTATTAAATTGTCATGAATTTGTATTTTCTTATGATCCAGCTAATTAACTACAAAAGGGCTTTGAGATTTTACTGTAAGGATCTGTCACATCTTCCCAGGTTTTATAATGGCTTCATATTTAACCTAATTTGATGAAGTTGGTTGTGATAAAAATGTTATGTAAGGGTAGTCGCTACTTGATTCCGTGACTATAAACCGATTTTGAGGTCACTTTTATTGGGCTGTACGAGATTTAAGTAAGGACATGTTTAGTGGGTTGGAGCGCACAAAATTTATGGGCACTGTATAAAAAATGCAGTGCTTCCTCAACGAAAGCATACTTTTAGGACACTACACATTGGCTTGAGACGTAGTTGATACGTACAAGCAAGAAATTGGAGGTGGGGGCCCAAATTACATTAAACAGTGATGTAAGTTTGGATAATGATAATGAAAAGACCTTTGTAAAGAACTATAGATCACATACCTTCAAAACAACACTTCTACAACAACTCATGATGTTTGGATATTTTTTATGGATCATGTTATACGTACATAATCATTTANTGTATAAAAAATGCAGTGCTTCCTCAACGAAAGCATACTTTTAGGACACTACACATTGGCTTGAGACGTAGTTGATACGTACAAGCAAGAAATTGGAGGTGGGGCCCAAATTACATTAAACAGTGATGTAAGTTTGGATAATGATAATGAAAAGACCTTTGTAAAGAACTATAGATCACATACCTTCAAAATAACACTTCTACAACAACTCATGATGTTTGGATATTTTTTATGGATCATATTATACGTACATAATCATTTACAAAAAGTTTTACCTAAAGG
>CAIGRH010168849.1:0-13310 GCA_903798295.1 Fraxinus nigra | reverse complement strand
TTCAGTGACTTGGTGAAAATTTTGACCAAAGTTCAGTGACTATTAGGGTAATTAACCCCCCTTTTAAATTTGTAAAAACTTGAAAATATCATCCGTATATGATTGACAACTGTATTTTTTTTTAATTATATCGGATTGTATTGAATTATATTTTCATATATATATATATATATGACTTTTACGTTTTAGTGAATTTATATATTGATTTAGTTTTTTTTACTATTATTTAATTAAACATTAATAAACAATCTCCATGCTATGGTGGTCAATTGGCCTCCCTAGCTGGCTAAATATCCTGGATCCGCCCCTGAGCTCAAGGTTATACACTGTGTCTAGAACGTGATATGGATAATTAGTATTTAGTCATTGGGATGTGTGAATGGTTAAACTGAACAAAGAATATAAATTAGGCGAGCATTTTAATAAAATGAAGCTTGGGGGACTAAAATGGAACAAACTCACAAGTCATATGACTTCTACTGAAAATTTCCCTTCTTATTAATGCAAAAACCCATTTCAGATTTTTCTCTCCTCAACAAAACCCACGACTGCAAGTTCCCGCCGCCGCGTCTCGCTGCTACTCAGCCTTCTGTTCCACCGCTATCGTTTTACTTGCGATTCTGGTATTTCCTCAATATTCTTTTAAATTAAACTAAGTAATTATATTGCTATTAAATTACCTACAAAATTGTATCTTTTCTTTTTCAATTTCTTTTTTGAAGGTTTTATCCATTACTAAAAAAAAATCATGAATAAATTATGCAGACCAAATATAGAACTATCCCGTTGTGTTACCAATTTATTTAATCCGCATTTAGGGTGGGCCAAGTTTAATGCTTGTATTTTGGGGACGAGTCTATTACCATTGTTCATTCAGAGGTATTTCTGTCTATTGTTTTCCTGTGCTGTGCTTCTTTATCCGAACTATTCTCGAGGGTGACATGAATCGAAACTCATAAAGTTATCAAACTCGTTTGGATCGCATAAGAGATGATCTATACGTGTCTAGATAGTAAATTGAACAAATTGAAATGAATAGTGAAACTCATAGGGTCGTAGATGTTTATAGTAATTTTGTTACGCCTTGGAAACTATATTGCATATAAGACATGTTTAATTCTTAATCCTAAATATGTAGTGCTGAATAATAAAAATTCTAGTTTGAAATGGATTGGCTCATTGGGGTGCCTGATAATGCTTTATCTTGTCTAGTGAAGCTCGTTGCCCTACAAAAATTGTCTCTGTGGCTTGGCTCGGGCTTCTCTGAGTTGGCTCGAGTTTTTTTTTTCCTTAAAAATTCTAAATCCTAAATTTTAGTTGCCTGCTTTTTGCAGGTGTTTTTGCAAGCAGCTATTGCAGTTGCCCGCAAAAAGTAGGTAGCACACGGGCTAACCACAGGCCCAAATGGCCTTAGCCCGTGTTACAGGTCGACTCAGGCTTGGGCCATTGCCCAAAAATTGGGTTGGCTCAGGGCTTTTCCCGGGCTTGCCACGGGCCGTCCAAGCCGACGAGCCGATTTGACACCCCTAATTGAATCCCATTGGACCCCTGTTTGTCATTTATTTTCTCAAACATTGTTTGCTATGGTAAACAATATCTACCACATATTCACCTAATAAAATATTCTATACACAAACCAATAAATTTACTTTATTTTTTAACCACACATTTTTTAAAAAATATTATTCAAAACTCTATTTCTTCTCCCAAAATGGGAGACAAATAGGCCTTAAGTTTCGCTTGGTGTACATCAAGTTTGGCATAGATGACATTGTGTGAGTTTTCAACTTTTTACATATTGATTTTAACAACGTTCTTTTCAATCAATGATCAGATTTTCTACGCATATGGAGAGCCGTCTAAAATGTCAAGGAATGTACAAATAGAGCTTTTAGCTTTCACGTAGCGATTTTCTCCATAGGATTTAACCCCTTTACCTAAAACGTAGACGAAAGAAGAGGGGGAAGTTGGCATTATTCAAATAAATATTGAATCGAACAAGCATATGGAGAGAGGCTACTCCTTTTATTTTAGTGGAAATTACATCCTACCCTACTTTTAAAGATCAATATTCTAAAATTAGGTTGAAGGTTTCATTATTCAAAAATCAGATATAAATTAAATGAATCTACATATTCACCCCGCCCCGCCCTGCCCCATTCATCTCAATTTTAATCCCAAGCCATAATTTATTTCCTCACTTTTCTGTCCATTCTCACGGCACCGGTAGTTCTCAGCCACTTCTCTTCAACATCGCACCGACGGTCAATCATCGCCGGCGTTTACAGCTATCAACTTCGCGGCAGCGTGCGACTGCTGTGAACTCAGTAGAATGGCAACATCGATGTTGTTGTTGCAGCAACAACAATGTACACTTTGGGTGGTGGAGGTGACTTGACATGCGGTGGTGGTGGGGAGAAAACTGGTGGAGGTGAGTAGATCGGTGGTATGTGTAGTTTTGGTGTCGGCTTTAGTGACGGAGATAGAACTGTCACAGCCTTAGGTGGTGGCGATCCCGGTTGGGTAGTGGAGGTAATGGGAGTTTGGCCGTGATTTGTAACAGTGGCGATCTGGCCGAGAATGAGGGGATCTGGCTACAATCTACAAGACTACAACAGTGACTATGATGGGCGTTTGGGGGGAAAACTGGCTTTAGACCATTGTGCGATATGCAGTGGTTGATGGCAATTATTCGAAGTTTGACGTCGATTATGCAGTGGTTGTTTGACGTCAATTATGCAGTGGGAAGACGATTATGTGAAGTAGCGGTGGTTTTTGGTGATTGGTGTTAGTTTGTTTGAATGGTGGAGATGGTGGTGGTGCTATTGATTTTCATGAGGTGGTGGTGGTGGCGACGACGTACTAGCGACGGTGCTGCCAGAGGTGGTGGTCACAAATTTTGATTGATTATGTCTAATAAATTGGTTAATATGCTATCAATGAAATAGATAATTTGTGAGTAATAAATAACGCGTAACTTGAAATTTGTTAAATTGTGACGAATAATTTGATAATTGGTGTCTAGTTAACTAGATATTTTGTGACTGGGAAATAAATTACAACTTGTAAAATTTGCAATTTGTGACCAATGAATAATATGTGACATTTAAAATTTTTGATTTGTGATTGTGAAATAATTTGTGATCTATAATTTTTTTTTTATTTTGACCAATAAATAATTTGTGATCAATTAATTCGATAATTTGTGATCAAATTGTATAGAATTGTGACTTTAATATATTTAATTAATAAAATATATGCTTAATTAATTATTTTATAAATTAAATTAAAAAAAATCTGATTCTTAAAGTTTGAAACCTTGTTTCTTACGGAATTATTCCCAACTAAGATTTTGTTGGATTTTAAAAGATTATAAATTCTAATGAATTGCATGAATTTGAATAATTTTTCACAAATTTCATAAGAATTCTCATTAAATAATGATGAAATTTTTTTAAAAAAATTGGTTATATATATTTTTAAACTTAAAATCCATCTAAATCTTTTAAAATCTCTTTATTAATGAAATCTTTATGAATTTACTATTTTTAAGAGATTTTATTGAATTTCATTAAAATCTCAATTGGGAACACCTAAATTTTAATGGATTTCATTAAAAATACATTAAAATCTCAATTGAGAACGCTTAAATTTAGAAAGATTTTTAAAATCCATCGCAGTCTCAATTGAGGATACCGTCTAGTTTTGAAATATGTCATACTCAGCCCTTGTTTGAATTTGAAAAAAAAAATTGATTTTGGAATAGTGTTTATACGTAATATTATTTTATTAAGAGAATGTGTGGTTGATAAAAGGAGAGAAAAATGAATTAAAATTTAAAGTGGACTAAACATCGACTTAATCTTCCCTTTATTTATTGATATCGAAATTTGTGGGTGAAATCTATTTCAGTCCATCTAAAAATAATGTAATCCATCTAAAACAGTAAACCAGTTTGCCCGAATTATTAGACCCACAATTAACCATATGCAATAGGCAAAAAAATGCAAGAACAGTCGGAAATTCTAATTCTTCTACGCAGCTAAGGTATTAAAATTTCAAATCCTAACTTTATCGATTAGTTGCAATTTATTATTTGGTTCTTTTGATCATTGTTTAGTTTGTATTCGGTACATATACAACGCAAACTGCAATTATTTTTAGACATTATTTTGAAGCTTTTCATTTTGATTTATTTGCTTTATCTGTTTATGCATTTGCCTTTTTATACGTTCTACAACATTAGTGGAATTGAGCAATTTGTTTGCCTTTTAATGAATTCGAAAAGTTCAACCAGATTACAAGTGTGGTCACATTAAGTTGAGATCTTTATAGTTATTTATGATAGTTTACCATCATATATGCATGGATTTGCATGCATATGTTACTGTTGGTAACTAAATAGTTGAAGAAATAACGGCTTGATCTTTAATGGTTTAAAGGGATTTGGATTGAAGTAATGGAGGTGGATACAGAGCAAAAGAAGACAAGTGTGCCGGTGTTGCCATGGATGAGAAATCCAGTTGACAGTAGCTTATACGAAGAATGTCCGCTTAATTTCCTCCCTTTTCTGGACCCCAGGTTATATTCTTAACGATGGTACTATTGCGATTTGCAGCTGGACAATGTATTTATTTCGTTTTCTGTATATTTTCTTGTTTGTTGTATTTAGTGGAAATTTCTGGCAGCATAGGAAGGGGGTTTGGATTAAATTATGGATGTATTACACTGTGGTTAGATTATATGAATGATTTGTTGCTCATTCTTCTATGATCCGATTTCTCTTTCTTCCCCCTCTCACCCTCCTCACTTTCCTTATTTAATCGTATTCTTTTTCAGGTTAGAGGCTGCATTATGTAACATGGGTATCACTTCACTCTTTCCCATGCAAGTTGCAGCCTGGCAAGAGACAATTGGACCTGGTTCTTTTGAACGTGATATTTGTATAAATTCACCTACAGGAAGTGGAAAAACTCTTGCTTATGCTTTACCAATCGTGCAGACTTTGTCAACTCGTGCAATAAAATGTCTCCGTGCTTTGGTGGTGTTGCCCACTCGTGACTTGGCTATGCAGGTTATATATTCATCTCTATAAATTCACTGCACATTTATGGCATGTTATTTCTATTATTGTTCTGGGATATAATCTATCATTAGATTGTTTTTCATATTATACTTCTGTCTGTAAGCTAATACTATTCTTTTTTATAGCAGACTTTCTCGTTAAATATTGAAGAGCACTAAATCACACTAGCTTTGATGTTGTTCTTTTTAGGTCAAGGAAGTCTTTGCTTCCCTAGCTCCTGCAGTGGGCTTGTCTGTGGGTTTGGCTATTGGCCAGTCCTCAATTGCGGATGAAATTTCAGAGCTCATCAAGAAACCTACTCCAGAGGCTGGTATCTGTTTTGACTCTGAAGATTTCTCATTGGGCTTAAGAAGTTCAGTTGACATACTGGTAGCAACACCAGGAAGGCTGATGGACCATATTTTCAATACGAAGGGTTTTACGCTTGATCATCTTTGTTATCTTGTAAGCAAGAGATTGACTTTACTAGTTGAGCTATATTCTTCATATGCTCTTAAATTTTTGTTTCATTTATCTATAATAACAACTTTAATTTGTCATCTCTCATTTCTGTTGCATGTATATATTATTGACTTCTAACATTGTGCTTCCAAGTATTTCGCAAAGCATTCCTAGTTCTTTTAACCTACTCTACTGTGTTGTCGTTGAAAGTATCATCTTCTGCTTGTCAATTATTTCTCTCTATCATAGTCATTTTGGTGGATAGAATGACTTCTTTTGCCCGAATAAATTGGAAGCTATTTATAAGCGTAATTTGGTCAGTAGTTTGAACGGTGATAATGAAAACTAAAAAAAGCTATATTTGTTAAGGCACTTGAACATTTACATGTAGGTCTTCACTCTGCCCGTGTGTGTGCCCGCTTGGGCAAAATGTTGGTTAGCCTATATGACTGACGAGATAAATATTTAGGTGGTTGACGAAACAGATCGTTTACTTAGGGAGGCTTATCAATCATGGCTACCTACTGTTCTTCAATTGGCACACGCTCATAATCAAAGTCTGTATCCGGATGCAAGCAACATTTTGTCTCCTACTTTTGGGTCCCTAAAGACAGTTAGGAGATTGTGAGTTCTTCTCTTGATTCTCCCTTTGTTAACAACATGCTGGTTTAATTTCATGAAAAGTCTAAACACTTGATATGTTTTGTATAATAAATTTATAATCATTGGATTATATTCTTATTGTCTTTTTTTGGTGGTGCATGTTACATTTTAATTGTATATAATAACTCTGTTTAGTCTAGTCTTACATCGTAATAAATGTATGACAAATGGTAGGAGAAAATAGAGGTGTGCACTACATTGTAGGCATTGGAAGTCTGGATAAATATTTTTATCTTATTTGAATTTTGTCAGATGCATTCTCTTGCTTTTTGTTATTGCACTTGGTGTGGTTTTTGGGGTTTCAATATGTTTAAAATTTCCTTATCTGTTCTTTCAAGGATTTTGAAGCATTTTCTAGTTGACACTAACCTTTATAGTTGGACCTATTTGGACTTGATGCAGTGGTGTGGAACGGGGGTATAAGGCTAAGCCTTACCCGAGGCTTATGAAGATGGTTCTATCAGCCACATTAACCCAAGATCCAAGCAAGCTTGCGCAGCTTGATCTTCACCATCCTTTGTTCTTGACTACTGGGCCAAAGCGTTACCAGCTCCCTGAACAATTAAAATCCCTCAAAGTGGTATGTATATCTAATTCTAGTGGCAAAACACAAGTCTTTCACATGTGCAACCATGCTCTTTCTTAAAGTATTCTATTACCACATGCTTTTACTTTACGCTTTTATTCATTTCAAATATGTATACTTGCTTCAAATATTGTGGTTATAGAATATGCTGAAAACAAGTACTTTTTTATTTCAGTACAACTTTTATTGTTTTATTTTTGTTTTCCTTATCAAAAAGAAAAATAACTTCTGTTTTGTGTTATTTTTTAAGTTGAAAACAACTCGTGTGATTTGATATATATGAAATCCAGTACATTCTAAAATTCAAGAGGTGAACAACTGAAGAGATGCAAAAACTTGATTCTTAAATTTTTTGGACTTGTTCCATGTGTTTTGTTTCAAGAATGTTATTATTATCTTTGGCTACAATTCTGACTCGTCAAGTAGTAACATTTGTCTTGATGTTTATTTTAATGAATTCCTTCAATTGAATGCAGATATGTGAACCAAAGCTTAAACCACTTNGAAATCCAGTACATTCTAAAATTCAAGAGGTGAACAACTGAAGAGATGCAAAAACTTGATTCTTAAATTTTTTGGACTTGTTCCATGTGTTTTGTTTCAAGAATGTTATTATTATCTTTGGCTACAATTCTGACTAGTCAAGTAGTAACATTTGTCTTGATGTTTATTTTAATGAATTCCTTCAATTGAATGCAGATATGTGAACCAAAGCTTAAACCACTTTATCTACTTGTCCTATTGGAAACTTTGCAAGGGGAGAAGTGTATCGTTTTCACGTCATCTGTAGAGTCAACTCATAGGCTGTGCACCTTACTGAATTTCTTTGGTGATCGGCAAATCAAGATCAAAGAATACTCACGTCTTCAACGTCAGACCATAAGAAGGTAGTCGAAACCCACTTACATTGTTTATTAAAATAAATTATTTTTTGTTCATTCTTAATGTCTTCTATATATGGAACTCGAGAGGGAGATGGAGGGATAACGGTAGGTTGCCATGAGTTAAATTTGATTCATCTCAGCCTATCTCTTTCCCTCCGCACGCGTCCACACACATGCATATTTGCTTATGGTGGGTAAGTACAACTACAATCAGATGCTCTGAAACAAATAATATACCCGCCACCTCTACCGAGAGATGCTATAATGGGAATAAAAAGAAATTATACTGATGTGGGGATGCACACTGACCATGATACTTGCTTTTAACTTCACATCTATTAAGTGCAGAGATAAATTGACTAAAAATAAGCAATATGTGCTGCATGTTCCATAACCTACATATTTGTGTTAGTGATATTGGTTCCAGTTGAGTCAGCTGGCCCCCTTCTAAATATTTGAGGCCATTGTACTATGGCTTTGGGTTTGGGTTTATATAGAAGTGAATATTGTACCTATATGTTATCCTTGGAAATGATTCTTTTGGGGAGGGAACATGAACTAAGCTCAAGGGAATGCTTGTATATATTTACTGGAAAGTGGCTTTCTGATTTTTTCTATTCACATTAAATAACTATTCAAAATAGATGTTCATGTATCTTTTTCATCGTTAGTCAATGACAGTCGACTCTGATTTGTTCAAGTGATGACGTGCTATATTGCATGTCAAAAAATTTGAGTATAGTTATGTGCGTATGAAGTTGCAGCCTTGGTAATGTATATTTTCTTGTCTGTTTTAGATAGAAAGTTAATGAATGAGATTTTTGAAACTTAAGATTTTTATTCTGCCCCACACTAGTATTTTGCTTTGCTTGTTATGGGAGATAAGAACGAGGATTTATTGTCAAGCTGTGAACTTGTGCAATTGAGTGATATATAGATATACAATAAGCATCTACAGGTTTCCTAGGTGAAATGTCATAATTTTTTCTTAAGGGAAAACTAGTCACTAAAATCTAATCAGTTGCAAAGAGATTTCTGATTGCAATGTCCAGTTCTTGATCAATTCATGGTTGTTGGTTATACAGTCGTGCACGATTGGTTTCTAATTTGCCAAGAAATCTGTCTTGCAGCAAGACATTGAGGGCATTCCGAACCGGAGAAATACAAATTCTAGTTTCCTCTGATGCGATGACTCGCGGAATGGATGTTAAAGGGGTGAAAAATGTAATTAATTATGATATGCCCATATATATCAAAACATACATTCACCGGGCTGGTCGAACTGCGAGAGCTGGTCAAACTGGGCGTTGCTTCACATTGTTGCTCAAAGATGAGGTATTTCTTTTTCTTTCATGCTTATGTTCTGGTTCTTTAGTTGCTTCTACTTTCCCATAATTTTCATCTTTTCATCTTTTCTCTTTACTGATACTGAAATCTGTTTTTCTTATTGTTTGTGTTTTCCTACAAGTTTTGTCACTGTGCATTTTGAAGCAATATTGAATATCATTTGCATGTTTCTCTAATTAATATAAATCAAATAAATATATGCAAACAAGGAAGGTTCTGAAATTTGATAATTTTTTCGTCATATATTGCTCGTAACTCTTGGAATTCATGTGCTTGAATTCATTTCAGGTTAACCGATTCAAAAAGCTTTTGCAGAAGGCTGATAATAACTCATGTCCTGTTTATTCTATCCCGTCTGAATCAATAGAGTCGCTTCGTTCTCTGTATACTATAGGTAATTCGTGCATTATTTTATCTACGGACTGTTGGAAGTTATATATGATTTAACTCATCCTGTTGATAATTCAAGTAATTCAAACTTGACGTATTCCAGAAAATATTACTTTTTTCATGCAAAAAAAAAAGAATTGTGTATACATATTGATACTGTTCATGTGATGCATTTTCTCTTATTTTCTGATTCCTATATCATTCTTTTGAACCAGCTTTGGAGAAATTGAAAGAGAGTATTGAATCAGAAAAGCATAGAAAACACAAGGTTAGCACGAAACATTCTACTATGATAAAAAAAGAGAAAATTTTGCTTGAAGGAACGAGTGTCATTTTCTTGGAATGATGTCTTGGAACCAAATCTCTCCATCTGTTAAACAATCATCCACAATCCACCCCTCCAGGCGGACTCCAATTTCATTAGCGCCCTACTCCACATTGACCTAACCTTCGAAACAAATATATGAACAAATGGCAGATCACGAGCCACTGAAATAATCCAGTGCTCCCTGCAATTTTCTTTACCACCAAAAAAGTGATGCCGTATACATGCCAGTGCTATTAAAATGGCAATCCTGTCACTTCTCGTCCTTTAGCCCAAGTGTTTAACTGCTAACTAAATTTTGGTGCCAAAAGGACCAATAATCATGTGGTACTATAAAAAATTGGCAGCCAATGTGAAGCTACTATAAATGGCACGTGTCATGCATGTGGTCACTCTTTCCTTTGTTAAATTGGAAAGAAAAATGGTTGGTGAAAATTGGTACGTCTTAAACTATTTGTGGATGTTCGGTGGTATTTTGTTGTTTCCAGTGGGTAAGTCCCAAAATACAGAATTATGTTGTTGATGTGTCAAAAGCTCATGTGAAGTTGCCAAGAAATAAGACAATGGTCAGGTTGTGGCGAAATTGTAGAAATGAGTTGGCTACTTGCTCTTTATGCATTTCTCAGTGTGTGCATGTGGATGGGTTTATGATTGAGTTTGAGTCCATTTGAAGTAACAACCATTGTATGAGATAACTATATCGTCTGCCTCTGTTGGAAATACACTCAATGTGTGAGTGCTGATGTATCTAATGCTAGCTATTTGATTATAAAAGTTTGATTGTCTCCTTTGATTTCATCAGTTCGCAAGTGTTTTGGCTAATCCATTCTAGTAACATACTTTTGCGATTACTCCCTGTATGGTGAATAAACTATTGCTGGTCCCTTGTGAATTTGATCCTTGAAGTGCACAGACTCCTAAGTGCAGATTTAGTCCACTATCAAATTTTCACAACCACTTAACACTTGATATTTTACCTTTGTTGGTTTGATTGAATAAAAACTAAAAATTACATGGACATAAAATGGTTAAATATTTTACATAATAAGGGTTGCTGTTAACTAAAAATTACATAGACATAAAATGGTTAAATATTTTACATAATGTAGGGCACTATTGTGAAGTTGGCCTTGTTATATAGAGATTTAGTTACATAATAGAACTACTATGTAGTAAGTTACACTTACATCTATTGCTAATTATATATGCAAATGCAACAGTCTCAATATTGTGTATCTCAAAGCATCCTTCTCTTTTATTTATTTATTTATTTGCTTTTCCTTTCGTACTAATTTTAAGCATTCAATTTTGCTTCAGTGTAGAATTTTCTATTTTAAGTATTCATTTGTGTTTTGAGTGTGACATTTTCTCTATAGGTGATGATAACCCATTAACAGTACCTTTATATCTAGGATGAAAGTATCCTCGTGTGCTGTGATCCTTGATTTCTATCTTGATGTTATATTTATTGATAGTTGATCCTTTTCAAAAATTGTGCAGCCATTTAGAGACAAAAAAACTCAAGGAAAGAAATGACGAAACCCCCTAAACGCCTGAAAAAGTTCCGCTAGGGATTAATGTCAATGTCAGGTTCGAATCCTAACCTGTTCTTCTATTTATGTTGTGTGTCTCCATATTCTTGGTTTTGTTCCAGAAAATTATTCGCAGGTCAACATTCTTTCAATTTTCTAAAATTCAATCTCTGTGTCAGATTGTTTATGCATCCGAGGTTATAATTCCTAACTCTGCTTTATACTTGGTCTGTAGCAGGGTGTTGATTTTTTTGACATCTTACATGAGTTCGTTTTGCAAGCTGTGGTGCTGTTTGTACCCAATACGAAGTCTAATTACAACCAATGTATATTGGTGGCATTGTCATTTTGATGTAGTTAGTAAAGCATTCCTACTTCATGACACGAGCAGTCAAATTACTGTTGCGCGCAAGTATTGTTCAGAATACTTCAGTTTTAAAGATGTTGGAAGAGCATAAACGAGCACCGTCGCCTAGCGTTCAGTAGTATTGATCAATTGTTGTATTGCTTAGACGAAATGAGGTTTAACTTGCTTTTTTGTTGACTTAAATGGTTGTGTATCTTATTAGTAGACAAGAATAAATTCGGGGCTTAATTGTTAAATTTAGATATCCTTTTCAAATTCTTGTCTCTTTAATGAGTTGTTATGTTACTTGGGGAAATTCGTAGGTGATGGCTTGTGTTGTGCCGTCTAGATATTAAGTTCGAAAGTGATTGCTCTGTATATATACACATCATTATTTTGTATCCGAATTTGATTGAAAATTTTGGAAAATAATTGTTGGAATAAATAATTCGTCGCGAAAAAGGTGAGTAATGGGATAGAAAATTGTAGATATTTCTTCAAGTGTGCTACTGAAAACAAACTTACTCTAGACTTATAGTTCTATTAGGATATTTGGTATATTAAGATAGAGAGACAGATGCTATAGCTTGAGTAGAATATCAGAAAAGTGAACTATGAGAAGAGAGGGAGATTAGATAAAAGAAAAGAAGATAAATACACGGGCCGTTACATTCAGTAGGAACTACGAGATCTGTCCAATCAGCAAACTAAAAGTGGAACTTTATATTTTCCATTTCTAAAAAAAATAAGTAAAAAAAAAAAAAAGCCATCGAAAAAATGAAATCTTTTGGTGGCAAACATGAAGGGGTCCATTTCCCATGGTGATTTGTGCAGAATAGCATTTGTATTAGAAGGCAAAGGGGATACCCATTATTGGTACGTTCTAAAAGGAACACCAAATGGTGTATTTTTGATCGTTGGATACACAGAATCAGTGATTGTTTTCTTACAAGAATAATCTGGATTTTTGGAATATTTATCAACATAAGTTGGTAGTTTATTATTTCATTTCAATTTTTTTTTTTTTTGGTGGTGGGGTGATACGTTAGATATGAACCAAATCTAAGTATAATGAAATCTTGAAATTAATGAGAGTATTAGTGCAAATACTAAAATTTCGCCTTCGTCTATTAATCCAATAAGTGAGAGTATTAGTGCAAACCTCTTTTTAGAAACAAACACATTGAAATTCCTTCTTCTTCTTTTCCCTTGTCGTTGCGTAATTCACATTAGAAGGGAATCTAAATTGTGTTGTTTACTTGCTTTCGTTTTCATACCGTGTTATTAACAGTGTAATTTAAACATTTAATCCCTAACATACACATTGTAAATACGGGGGCAAGCCGTTCTTCGTACCAAAGGATTTGACTTGTGACGATGAAGACGACGGGTATATTCTTTCATTTGTTCACAACGAAAAGACATGGGAATCCGAGCTGCAACTTGTAAATGCCACGACTTTACAATCTGAAGCCTCTGCAAAGCTTCCATCAAGAATCCCATATATTTCATCTGTATATGTGTGTATACAGGAGGAACATTATCTGTTAAAATGAAAGAAGTTAGTACTTTATAATGGAGAAATGAAACAAATGAACATAAATTAATGTACATTATTAACGAAAAAAATCAAGAAACGTATAAAAGAAATTACTAATATTTAATTGAGAAAAATCATATCTTATTATAAGCGTTCTGTTCGAAATCTCA
>CAIGRH010168823.1:0-12726 GCA_903798295.1 Fraxinus nigra | reverse complement strand
AAAAAAAAAAAAAAAAAACCTTAATATCTATTTCCCAGTTTTGCACCACTAATAATGCATCCGTTGAATTCTTACCCACTTCTTTTCATGTGAAGGATCTTCGCACGGGGGCAATTATCTTGAAAGGCAACACTAAGGAATGAGTGTATGAATGGCCAACCACCAAACCAGTGTCCTCCCCAATTCTTGCCTTCCCAACTGTCAAAACCACATCTTCATGTTGGCATCAACGTCTAGGCTATCCAGCTTTTCCTATTTTAAAACATATCATTTCTAGCTTTAATTTAGGTTTATCATCTCCTATATCTAAAGATTGATCGTGTACTGCATGTCTATGAAATAAAAGTCATAAATTATCCTCTTCAACTTCGTCTCTTGTTTCCCAGCAACCTCTTGAAATAATATTTTTTGATGTATGGACATCTCCTATTTTATCTCATGGTGAATTCAAATATTATGTCATTTTTGTTGATCACTTCACCAAATACATATGGTTTTATCCTCTAAAAACCAAATCTGCAGTTAAAGATATTTTTATTCATTTCAAAGCCATTGTAGAAAATTACTTCAAATGCAAAATTCAAACTCTCTATTCCGACAATGGGGGAGAATAAATGGGCCTTAAAGATTACCTTGCTCTCAATGGCATCTCTCATCTAACAACCCCACCTCACACACCTGAATATAATGGATATTCAGAAAGACGACACCGTCACATTGTCGAAACTGGCCTCACATTGCTTTCTCAAGCATCCCTTCCATTGAAGTTCTAGTCACATGCTTTTTTAACTGCTGTGTATTTAATTAGTAGGATGCCCACCTCTACTCTTAATTTTTCCTCTCCTTATGAATTAATTTTCAACAACGCACCTAACTACTCAAGATTGAAGGTTTTTGGGTGTTTGTGCTATCCTTGGCTGCGATCATATTCGTCACATAAACTTGATCCACGTTCCAAACCATGTGTTTTCCTTGGGTATTCATTATCTCAAAGTGCTTACTTGTGTCTTGAGCTATAATAAGTTAAAGCTCCAAACACTCCCAATGATATCCCATAATATCGTATAATTTTCAGATAAAAATTCAACGATTTTGTTCATCATTTATGGTGCCATAAACCTTAAGCCACGCCAACTATAGGTGGTGGTTAGAATGAAATTGACTAGTTTAGCACAAGAAACCCAAAATAAAATTCCATTAGGATTTTCACAACAATTTCAATGCCCCTTTAAAATCCCATATTACTGAGCAGGTATGGGAATAAATGAAAAAGAACAGACTTTAAAAAAGTATGGATACAGCTTCAAACTCATAAAAACTAAGGCCAATATTTTCAGTATAATGTATTTTATATAGATTTAGGGTAAATAGAACCAAATATTTTCCACAGCAAGCAAGATCATTGATCAAAAGTACGATTCAGCAACATCCTTGAAAGTTAAAGCTTAAATACGAAAGCAAAATACCCAGCAGAATAGATGAGGATGCCGTGAAAAAATATAGATAATAGTAAGTGTAATTATACTAAATTTAACCATAGAAGGATATTGTAGATAAGGATGCGAGAAAACAATCATCTTATCCTCTGAAATGGTTCTTAGGTTTACAGTTGTTCTTCTTGCTCCACTTGGAATCAATACAGGCTTCAAATCCCTTTTAAAGCTACTCTCGTAATCACTTGTTATGCATGGAATCGGTTATCTTTTCCTATGCTCGGAGTAACTTCATGGCTACGCTTGTAGTGGCTTCCACAGTTACCATCAGAACCACAATCATCATTCTGCAAAGATGGCAATTTGCTGAAAGTGATTGCATCACTAAAATCAGGCCCTTTCTCTAGAAGAACCACACTCTTCAAGAAACTGTCAACATGAACAGAGCATAGATATTCCTCGGATCTACAGCTAGGGACATCAAGATAATTAACTTGTGCACCAGAATCACAAGAAACCAAACAGCCATCCTTTGTAACCATTAACACTTCACCATCTTTTCTAACCCATAACGGCTTCATAAATCCTCTGCCAAAATCGTGTAAGTTAACATTAAATGGTTTAGTCCAAGACTCCATGTCCCCATATTCCTTCATCACCCATACACAATATTCGACCCTTGATTCATCACACATAACAAGAGCAATTGATTCCCTATAGATCACCAATTCCTTACTTTTTTGAGAATCATCTTTTGCCAAATGAGCCGGCAATATTATCTCATCGAATACCTCATCGCGCATATCAAATGACAAAATCAAATCATTACCATCCAAGTATCGAGCAATCCAATGAGTCACCCCATTTATATAAGCCTGGCGCGACCTACTATGTATAATGTGCTTAAGGGCCAAATGACTAATGTCTTCCCACACCCCCATGCTCAACCTATAAAGCTCAATCTGGGGCAGGCACCCATTAAAATCAGTATATGTAATCCTCACTACCTTATAGTCCTTGGAAATGGGGTCGAACCCGAATCCAAAAGATTGCATAAAACTTCCATATGAATTATATACCAAATTTGGTTTTGGAAGAAGAACCGACTTTTTAACACAAGGGTTCCAAATAATTATAGTGTTCATATAAAATACTCGATCATCAGAAAGACATAACAACCCGTTGCAGCTACCAATGATTGTGAAAAAGGGGTTTATACTTCTAAAGGGGAAATCAAGTGCAAAATGTCGATCAAACAATAGATTATGACAATACAAATCATAGCGCTCAGTTTTTTTAACGCAACGCCTAAGTAAAAGCAGAGGGGAGCCTTCATTGCTAGCAATGGCGAAATTGAGATGAGTAGCAATAAATTCTGGGCTGGTGATTAGAGTGTACCATGATCTTGAAACGCACATGCAGCAGATAAGGGGCTTGATGGGCAATCTTTTGAGGATGTTGATGATGATTCCTTCAGGCAAAAAATCCGACATTTTTAGTTTTCTCGAGCTTGTGATTTACAGGGTTTTGGGGGAAGAAAAAGACCCAGAATTCAATTAATTGTTTCTCTATAAAGCTAAAATCATGAGAAATTTTGCCTAAAAATGGGGCTATATAGTGAAGATGAGCCTAACTTTCCACAGTTAAGACAGGTATTCATTTTAGTTAAGACTGGCGGGGAATGCTATAATGAATATTCGGCTGTTTGCTGTCCAGTTGTGTTCTCTCAAGTTCCTCCAGTTAGAATATGTTTAAACTTCTAATTTTGTACCATTGTCATTTCTATAATGCGACTTTAGGATATTGTTTTCAAATGTAGAGGAGACATTGCTTCAAAAATCGGAAATTGGTTGGTTTGGGAATGGCTGAACTACTACTTAGGTCCCCCCCTCTCATGTACCTAACATCATTATAAGTTTGATTTGAAAAATTGGTGGATACTATATTTTAGACGTGTAAAACACGTTGAGTTATCGTCTCTTATAATTTTTTATTTTTTTCAAGAAATAAGAAAAGTTTTTAAAAAGTTCGCGTGGCTGAAAAGCTAGGCTTAGCACGGTTTCAATCTCTCGACTAGAGGCCAGGCCTAATACGTGACAGGTTCCGTCAAGCGTGACAGCTCAATCCAATTCATAGAGAACGTTTGGTTTATAGTATTCTACGCCGAAAACTCTATCTTACTTCAATTTAATATAAATTAAATGTTTGCATAAAATTTGTGAAACGAGGACTTTAAAGTTAAGTGTCCTTTGTGCAGTCCGAGACAAGACGCTTAAGTCTAACCAATCCATCGACAATGGCAAAAGAGCTAGATAAATTTCGGTCTAGCTACACAGTTTGTTAAGGATATGTTAGGTAAGAAAGATTAAATATTTGACAATATTGAAGAAGAAAGAGTGTGTTGGAACCACATTATTTTGGAAGAATGTATTCTGAAATAATAGATTGATGGAGAATGTGTAGTTGAAAATGAGTAGAATAACCTCGAAATCTGGCACTCACATTGAATGCACGTTCCTCGAAGTTTATAATTAATTATTATATGTGAATTCTACGAAATGTGTGAATAATAAAGTAGATAAAAGTTGTGGATCATATAAAATATATGAATAAAAATAGAGTTTGATTATCTTATAAATAATTATAAGCTTTGACAAACATGCTGTGCGAAGATGATGTGATTCTCCTTTGACGATTGATTACATCTTTCTTGGAGTTTGAGTGTCGAACTCATTTTTTTGTAGCTCTAGTAGTTTTCTTCCTAACCAAAGAGAATAAGGCTACAATAAGATCGTGAAACATATATCAACAAGTGATGAATTAACACAAGGATGGTTTTCAGAATGTAGCATGTAAAACATAAAGAGACTCTCGTTTGTAAAAGTGATACTATCTCAGCAGAAAACAAAACATTAGACAAGTGATTGATCGACCAATTGATAAAAGTCGTAGAAACACGCCATTGGACATGATTTGAGATTAATGATGTTGGAACTCTAAATAAAATAAAATGTCTCTAATTCTTGAATGCTAGAAAAGTAGTTCAAAACAGTTATAATGTGTCAAATAAAAAATTGTTTAAAATTTGCTCTGTTTTTTTTTTTCAGATCTTTTATGGAATGCAGATGAACGTCTTGAATTCAAATTAGGTCGTCGTTGTTGGTTGTACCATTTACTAATTATCCATCACGTCGCGATGTCTTTGGAATCAAATTACTGTGACAATAATATGCTCGAGAGATGCTGCAGTTACAAGAAAATTTTTTTATGTAAAAATGACAGAATACACACATGGGGTGGGCTTCATTTTTTATAATAATATTTTACTCACATGTGAGTATCTGTCATTTTTACAGAAGAAACAATTCTGTACATGTGGATAATTCCTATGTTCTTTGGCTAAACTGAATAAATGGAAGTTCACCTAACACACTCCTATATTTTTAACTAATAAACCTTTGATTCAACTCCTTTCCAATTTTCTACTAATTGCATAACAATTACAAATTTTGTGTTCATCAAATGAACCATAGAGACTCAGACCTTCCATGAAAGTCTTCCTTGTATTCTTTCGTTCTCACTTCGCATCGTCGTGCTTTGTCTGAATTCCAAATTACAATTACAAGATGCTAAATTTTGATCAAATTTCTTCACTCTTCTTATTTGGCTTCTGAACCATGGTGGTTGTTCCATCCTCGATCATATCTTTGATTTTTTTATTTCCTTTTTGCTTCGTGTGATGTGCTTCAATCTAATTTTATCTTGTTTTTAATTTAGGTGAGAAATGTTTCCTTGTTGGGAAAAAAAAAAAAGGCTTATTTACCATTGCTGTACGATTTTATAAAAGATTAGTATTAGACAATATTGAAAAAAAAAGAAAAAGAAAAAAAAATCTTGTTTGTTGTACTGTCCAATGTGGTCAAGGACGCATACGAATCATGCATTGTGCTTATGTAAAGATAAAAACCCCAACTGGTATATTATACAAACAAAAAGATCAGTCTTTTTTATGAAATTGAAATTTCATAATATAAGTTTACAGATCATGAGAAGTAATGCAAATGACAGCATCGTAAGATAGATACACTACATAACTGGGCTATATCCTGTGCAGAATTAGGTGAGCCCCGTGTTGAGGTTGAAGAGTTATAAGCGTATGAGGAGCATGTGTATAGGACGGCGAGAGCTGAAAAGAGAAGCGTTGTAGAATCATGGCCATCGCCATTTTTGCCTCTATCATGGCGAAGGTTTGTCCAACACATATCCGAGGACCCCATCCAAATGGGAAATATAAGCCTTGTTTCTTCTGTGACTTTGACACTCCTTCACTAAATCTCTCTGGCTTGAACTCCATTGCATCCTCTCCCCAAATTTCGCGGTCATGATGTAATAAGATTGTCGATAATTGAAGCTGTGTCTCAGCTGGGAGCAATAGATTCCCCAACCTCGTTTCTTCATGAACTCTCCGAGGAATTCCAACTGCTGGTGGATAGAGTCTCATGACCTCGTACAAAATCATGGTAACCTGTGATGAAGATCCCATACAAGTTATAAACAGGAAGAAATAGAGTTACATACATTCATTTTAGTTTATACTAAGACAATGATCTGCAAGTCTAAAACCTTTATGATGTTTGGTATTAGTTCAACATTTCATTTTCAAGAGAGGAATGACGTAAAGGGTATTTCCAATCATATTGTTATTTGAAAAAGGAAACTACTTACGATTTTCAAGTGATTTAACCCATCGAAATCTGGCTTTTTACTACCAAATACTTGCGAGACCTCTTCCCTAGCCCTCGTCTGCCAGTCTGAATGTGTACTCAATAGAACCAATGTCCAGACTAGTAACACAGAAGTGGTCTCTTGTCCAGCAAAATAGAATAGCTTGCATTCTTCTACGACCTCATCTATGCTCATTCCAAAATTCTTGTTTCCATGTTGTTTAATTTCTTGGAAGTTGGATTCCAACAATATGCCCAACAAATCATCATTACGTGCTTCCCCAACCTCCATTGCCTTCAGTCTTCTATTTATAATATCTCTAACTGATGCTTGAACTTCCTTTTCAATTTCCTTCATTCTTTTGTTCCTCTTAGTTGGCACAAACCTAAACGCAATGGATGTATCACTTCAGAGGATAAGTGAACAACTATATAATCACAACTGATCAGGTAAAAATGGTTCTTCTGACTAATCATTTTTGCAGAAAAAAAAAAAAAACTGAGGATTCGAAATTAACTAGTCATTTCGTCTGGTAGAGATTTCTTCAAGACTAGTCAGATATAGAGTTACCTCCATCCAGGAATATAGATAGACTGGGAAGCCTTGATGATGTGTTCAGCTTGTTCTCTCTGAAGTTCGAATATCCTTCTTCCCTCTTCGTAACTACTACCAAACGATGTTCTTGATATTGCATCACTGGATAATTTTTGTAGATATGGCCACAAGTCGAAGTCGCTTGATTCTCCAGAAGCGAGACCCTGTTCCCATTTGCTCAAAATCTCTTCACAACTCAAATAAAAAGCTGGCATCATAAGCTGTAAGAAGCAGGGGTGAAAAGCAATCTCATCAGCAATAAGCTCTATTTCAGTATGAATCTTTTGTTTCTTAAGAAAATAAGAATTCTTGATAACAAAATCTAACAATATAATATCTTTCAGGTGAATTTAATTTTTCAATATGATCCATTCCTTACAAATCTTTGAATAAATAAAAATCACATTTTAGCACTATATACAAGATAGAGAAAACCTTTAGCTTCTCTAGATGGAAAGCAGGGTTGATGATTTTTCTGTGTTTAGCCCATTTATCTTCCTCATAGCTCACTACACCTTGTGCAAGCAGCTTGGTCAGTGGATTCATGTTTTTTGGCTTCTGGTACACATAATTCTTAGTTAGAACCTCCTTTATGAGTTCAGGGTCCGTGATTATAATCAATGGTTTTGGCCCAAGCCACATGAAGGCGTTGGTACCTGCAAGTTATGGTGACTAGATTAATATAAAATCAAGTTTTGCACAAGAAAGAATATATTTAGGAACACTGGTATGCAGCTACAAATTAGAACGTGGACACCTAAGGGATCTAAGATAAAAGAATTTATTTTCCAAATCAGAACAAGTCAAATGAAAGTAGATACTTTTCCCCTTTTAACTTGGAAATTTTGAAATGGGTAGAAATGAAAAGTACACAGTCTAATCCTGACCTAGAATGTTGGACCATTCTACGTTCACCCCCAACTCAGCTGTTAGTAATCAATTGAGACAATCACATACTCGTGAATCCAGTACTTTTTGATGTATGCGGACATAAATTATTGTCCAAACATTACTGAAGTTCTGTTCACCTTGTGTACAACTTATCATATAATCATGGAAAGAACATTATTGGTGCCCCAGTCAATTAACGAGAATCCTAGACAAGTACACCTTACACTTCTAACTACATTTTCTATCATTTAGCAACCCAATCTTCATATTATATACATTTAATTTATGAACAAAAGAACAGCTCTAAATGTCTCCTCTGTAAATCTGACATTCTAAGCTTACGAAGGAGCGTGGCTATGGTTTCCCGAGCGGAGATCTACAGATACAGGCAGCATCTTGGATCAAATCACAAAAAAATCTTGTTTATCAAGTACAGGCGAATGGAACTGAGAAACAATTCCAAACTATGATTGCTAATATCAGACTAACATGCTATCACTGAAGTATGCTCCATCAAAAAGTATTCCAAACTGTGTGTGTGTGTTCTTTTCCAGATGACATAAAAAAAGAGGGCTCTTCAAACTACTGCAAAAGCTATTGTTTAAATTTTGATCATCCAACCATTGCACATGTATCTTTCCAGTTTCTAGTCGACTTTATACAAACAGTCTTAGAGTTTTATTGAACACGAATTTTGGATTATTTACACTAGTTTCTTTGTATAAGTTTCCAATGACTAACCAATTTTCGTCAACCAATCTATTCACATCTTGTCTATGATGGGCAACTCACAAAAGGATGAGATCAATCATAAAAGAAATGGATTTCTAACAAGGATTCAAGTTTAGACGAGATGCAATTGAAAAAGTAAAGGTGAAGAAGATAGATCAAAAAGTAAAAGCAGTTCTGCTCTACCCCAGAAAGACTAGATGTCCCATCTTAAACAGTCAAGTCAGCTCCCTTTGCCTCGATATGGATAAAACAAGGTCCAAGAACAAAAACATTGCTTTTTTATCTGTTTACATACTGTTCTCACAAAGCAAAAACTACCCAAAACGGAAACATTTACACCTCTGTTGCCCCTAGGAAAATAATTGATTTTTCAAAGAACCCCATTCTCTTGAGCTAGAAGTTCATATTTTGAAAAATCATAGAATAGAAAGCTGTTTGAAACCTATTAGTCCTAGCCGTAAATGAGACAGTTTCAAAGTGAAAGAAACCCCAACTGGGAAATTAACATGGGACTTTACACGAACAGTAACTAGGCAATAACAAGAACATACCATACTTCTCCAGTGTTTTGAGGAAGAAGGGTATGACCCTTGGCTTGATATCATCTGAAAGATTGATTGGTTTGGATTTGGCTTTCTGCATCATGCTTAACAAATCTTTCAAATCTCCATACAGGAATCTGTATGAGTTTCCATTCAAACCCTGTTGTCTCAGACATTTTTCCATCTTCTTTGGCTTAAACCAAACCCAATTCAACACCCTCCATGTGTGTATCAGTACCACAAAAGCACAACACACACCAATTGAGTAATACAGAATCTCCATGCCCAGTTATAATCACTGCACAAGTGCAAGTCTTCCTCTACACCTTCGTATATGACTATATATAATTATTGAGGGGCATGATTGCAAGAATGGATTTTGGGGGATAGAAAATGAGTTTGATTGTAAGAATGGAATTTTGTTGGAAAGAAAATGAATTAAGGGAATTGAGTCCATTAGAACTTGTTTTACTGATAATTTTGGTTGGCATAAATTTTCGCCCGGAAAAATTGAAATTTTGTCTTTTTAATGGATATAATTTGTTATAATTTGGGATATAATTTATTTTTATTTAAAAATAAATAAAAATAAAAAGTTGAGTAAAAAATCTTATCCCATCAAATTCATGGGAATTTTTTTTTCTAAAAAATCAAGAAAATGTAGAAATCTAATTCCATACAAAATTTAGTCAATCAAACAGGTAAAATGATGAAAATGAAATTCAATTTCCATCTTCCATAAAAATAAAAATAAAATAAAAAGAACAATCAAACAAGGCGCATGGAAAAGTCGCCTTGTGTATGCATATAAAGACAAAAAAATGACTTATCTTGAAACTTCTTGTTTACACAAAAAAATATCCGAAAATACATTATCCTTTCAGTATATTCGATTTATATCTTTTGAATCATCAGTCATTCGATTTAATGTTCATCTAAACACTTCAATCTTCCTAGTTAAGGAAGACAATAAATTCTATATCAACCGTGATGCTTGTCCAGGGTTAAAACCCAACCAAAAAATAGGGGCGCGACTTGACATCCCCCTATCGGAGGGTGGGTTGGCCGATAGCCCATGCTGCTTGTCCAGGGTTAAAACCCAACCAAAAAATAGGGGCGCGACTTGGCGCCCCCCTATTCGAGGGTCCCACCCTGCAATAGGGGGCGTGGTTGGGTTTTAACCCTGGACAAGAAGCTTTTTTTATTCTATATTGTTGGAATTCACGAAAACCTTGTTGAAAACATCGTTTTACTAAAGTGAAAAAATTTGAAATATTTGAAGAACCTTTAAATCAACAAATATTGAGTTTCATGGGAAATTTTTTTTTCTAAAAAATCAAGAAAATGTAGAAATCCAATTCCATACAAAATTTAGCCAATCAAACAGGTAAAATGATGAAAATGAAATTCAATTTCCATCTTCCATAAAAAAAAAAAAAAAGAACAATCAAACAAGGCGCCTGGAAAAGTCGCCTTGTGTATGCATATAAAGACAAAAAAATGACTTATCTTGAAACTTCTTGTTTATACAAAAAAATATCCGAAGATACATTATCCTTTCAGTATATTCGATTTATACCTTTTGAATCATCAGTCATTCGATTTATTGTTCATCTAAACACTTCAATCTTCCTAGTTAAGGAAGACAATAAATTCTATATCAACCGTGATGCTTGTCCGGGGTTAAAACCCAACCAAAAAACAGGGGCGCGACTTGACATCCCCCTATTGGAGGGTGGGCTGGCCGATAACCCATGCTGCTTGTCCAGGGTTAAAACCCAACCAAAAAACAGGGGAACGACTTGGCGCCCCCCCTATTCGAGGATCCCACCCTCCAATAGGGGGCGTGGTTGGGTTTTAACCCTGGACAAGAAGCTTTTTTTATTCTATATTGTTGGAATTCATGAAAACCTTGTTGAAAACATCGTTTTACTAAAGTGAAAAAATCTGAAATATTTGAAGAACCTTTAAATCAACAAATATTGAGTTTTTTTATTCCTTGTGTTCCAGAAGATTGGCTATTAATAAATATAGGATGCTGACAGTTGGACTTGTTATTTCAGTCATATAAACGCCAAAAGAGGAGACTTGCTGCGACGCATGGTAAATAAAAACTTAGCCAGCAAGTATGAAAGCCAAGATCTTGATTCTTGGGGTATTGGCAATGTGACTATGTGAGAGTTATTTTTAGTGTGAATCGCCAACATGTGACTATGAATTTTCCTCATCGTTTTCGATATTGTCTTGCATTTCAATAGGAACTTTGTCCTTCCTCATTGGCAATGTGACAGTTATTTTTAGTGTGAATCGCCAACATGTGACTACGAATTTTCCTCATTTTTTCGATATTGTCTTGCATTTCAATTGAAACTTCGTCATGCCTTATCGTATTGGTGTGTAAGGCTGCCTTTTGTGTGTGGATATTTTCATTTTTTGTCAATTTCACATGGGTAGATCGGATTAAGAGAATTATTTTTCTTCTTTCGCCTTGATAATAATTATGGGTATGAGACGATTGATTCGACTTTGATGATAGACTTTGGTTTCTCTCGAATGAAATATAAGATATAGTTAAAAATAGTGAGTTAATTTTCAGAAATAGAGATTCAATAACATCTTTTGATGAATGGTCTTTAATCGGTATTAAAGGACGATGGAGTTGTAGGCAAAGTATTGAGCCATCACCTAATTGTTACAAATAGGTTCCATACTTATGGATAATGGTAGCAATGGGTCGAGCCAAGACACGATTCGGCTATTTCGTTCATGGGCCACATAAGCCGAGCCATCCATGAGCCTACGAGATAGCTCATTATTTAAAAAATAATAAAATAAGCTAAAAAATGAGCCAGCCCACAAGCCCAAAATGAGTAGACTCATTAAAAAAATATTTGAGCTCCACTCGGCTCATGGCTCATCTTAATACAAGTCTTGTCCGCCATGGATCGAGTCAGGGCAAGTTGGGCCCATGAATCAGCAAGCGACTCAACCTGTTTGCCACCCTACTTATAGACAAGTCTTAAGCTCGATAGAGTCATGTTCGAACGCAACTTTTGAGTCTTATAAGCTCAATCTCATAATCACACCGCTAGTGTGATTAACCACCTTGTCTTTACTACCTAACTTGTACGTCAAAATTACTTGACCCCTAATTTTCTCATGCTACCATATATTATGCTATTCTAAGGTAGCAGTACTCTTCTCTAAATGAAAATCTCAAAAGCTAACACAGACAATTATTAATTTTTGTACCCCAAAATTAAGGTAACAGTACTCTTCTCTAAATGAAAATATCAAAAGCTTGCACAGTGAATTATCATTCTTTTGTACCCCAAAATTAATAATTTTTGAGGTTGTGCCTCGAAACTTTACCCATCTATGTTTTTACTTGTCTATTTATCGAGCCATATAAAGTATATCAACCATACTAGTGATTATTGATCCAGATCTCCTGGTTCAAGATTCTCGATCTAGGTCAAGATAGTGTTTCATAAATTTTTACTTCGATATTTTCTTGTCCTAAAGATCGATTAAAAGTGAAAATATTAACCAATACACAAGGACCCTATTCATCAAATGAATGATGGTGATTGAGAAAAGCTAGTGACGCTAGAAAGATTTCCTCGTATAGTCGTATTCTTCTATTCACTGCATTTTCATGCTTTGTCCAATCACCGAAAATGATAACTAGATATTAAATTTTCAGAAAATTTCTTGGTTCCTTCATTCTTTTTTGTTTGCCTTCTAAATCAAGTTGTTATCTCCTTCCTCAAGCAAATTTCTGTCTTTCTGTCTTTTTTTTTTTTTTT
>CAIGRH010168812.1:0-10326 GCA_903798295.1 Fraxinus nigra | reverse complement strand
TTGTTTGATTCATTTAATTCTTGGTTCAAACTCAAAATCGGGATTATCTTTTGGGACTTTTTTGGGATTTTCAATCTCGTTGTGGGTTGCGTAGTGTTCGTTGCTACGTGGTTCTCATCACTTTTAAAGTCATAGAAGTTCCCCAAATATTAGGAGGTATTTAGGAGAGTCACTAGAGCTCACTAGCAATTAGTAAATTGGCTAATATGATGACATACCAGACAAAAAAGACAAAACATTTCATGTATACCTCCTCCAAGCAAGTGATGCTTTTAAACCTTACGTAGGTTTACCTCTTCTCTAACCCCTCTATGGCTGCTAACTTCAATTACTAAGGGTGTACAATCGTAAAGCACTATCAATTGAAGAATCATAGTGATTTGTAATGATTTGATTCAGGTAAAAGATAAGCTTCATGTTCTCTCCAATACATAAAAATTCAGGTTACGTACTCCACATAGCCTAACCAAAGAACTAAGTAATTCAGAAACAGAATCAATTTTCACAGAAAATTCAATAAAAATGCACATAGAAACCTGAACTAATAATTAAAGCACAGACCAAATCGAGAAATAATATAAGCAAAAAAAAAACGACAAAAATAGAATATTACCTTGATAAGAACATTTACAGAGAAGCGTAAGAACCTCCTCGGAACTCTTCGTATCATTATCGCAAACCAAAATCCTCACCTTACTCCTATCAATAAATCCTTCCCCGCTCTTCCCTATCTCACTCTTCTCCATCACCCCCCTCTCCCCACGAAAAAACTAAAGAAAAATACTAGAATTCCATTTTTTGGTCCCAATAAATGCAATAATAAAAATAAAATCCTCAATTTTAACTATACATACTTAGGTCAAAATTTACAATTCCCCCAAAAATTCCCTTTCTACAGATCATGATTCATTACAAAATCCCCTAATCAAATTAGATATTTACTTCCTGTAAAGAAAAACACTAAGGGGCGGGTAGGTTAACTGTTGGGTACCTAAGCGACGTAAATAATCAGCAAGCATAAAAAATTCTCCATCCATAAACGGCAAGCTAGTAGTCAATTTCCGCAACCACTTTAACCTAAACTGCAAATATTACACAACGCCGCCGCTTCAAAAAATAAAATAAAATCTAAACCCCGATCCGGCACACGTTAGCATTCACCCCCGACCGGACTAAGTTTGTCTGTATGAATATACAGTAAAACTGTCGTTTGTATCAATACAAGAAAGAGAGAAGACTTCCGCATCTACTTATGGTGTTCTTTTTTCAGCTTTTCGAATAAATTAATAATACAGTCATTTTTTTTAATGGCGCTTTTTTATTCGGTAGTGATGAATGCTAACTTACGCTTGCCTACTTGTCAAGATCCTGAACCGTTAGATATTTGGATTTAAGGGCGAGGATGAACTGAGGTGACGTGTGGTGAGGTAGGGGCGCATTATAGAAAAAGTGATTACGTGGAGAGTAAAGAGAGGGTAAAAGTGGAAGATAGTTGGTTTGAGATAGAGGGAAGGCCACGTCACGTGAAGATCTTTAGACGAGTAATAAGTACTGAAGATAGTTTCATGGAAAATTTATAGGGGCCCACACACACTCGCACGTGCTACTTTTAATTTTGCCCACTAGATAAGATATATATCATCCATTTGATTGGTTAGGGTGTGGGATGAAGACCACTCACTCTCTCACACGTGTGGAAAAGGGTTGTCTATTTCAAGCTAAGTGTACATAATTATTATACATAGGGGTGTACATAACTCCCACATTGTTGGTTAGGTCTTTTGAGTTGGGTTTTTAAAATGTTCAATTTAGCCCTCGTTTGGTGCACATTATTTTCAAAAGAATGCATTTTTTTGTTGATGTGATAGGAAATATGTAGTTGAAAAGAAGGAAAAATTATTGATGTGATAGAAAATATTATTTTATTGAAAAATGTGTTGCTGAAAATGAGTAGAAGAATGAGAATGAAAAAAAAAATGTGGCCCAAACATGGGCCTAATATTTTATTTGTCCTTAGTAATTAATGGAATATTTTGAATTGATTATTGTAATGTATATTTTCATTTATTTTAGAATGAGATCATTAAACTTGAATTTTTTCTTTAATAAGCTTCTGTTTGGTTTAGTTAAAAATTCGAATTTTATTAGATTTTTATGAAAGTTGATAAAATATGTAGTTGAAAAGTTGATAAAAGTTCTGAGTTTCATGGAATATGTGATTGAAAATGAATTTGAGGGAAAAATGAGTTTTAAAAAAATGCTTCTTCGTTTTTATTTTAACCATTTTTTTCCTCACAGTAATTATATCCTGCTACCTCTTGGCACTAGCATACTCATTGGACAATATCACAAAGTAGCCAGCAGCTTGCTTGGGGTTAAGTTCCATAGTCAATCCCTGAGCTACATCAGAAGCAAGATCAATATTTTTTTGTAAATGCTGCATCCACCAAGAAGGGCACCCTACGCTGCATCATTTGGCTTCATTGGCGTAGATTTCACAAGCCCTTCTGCTTCATTCGAATAGCCCAGACGACTCACGAGATCTACCATGCACCCATAATGATCTATCTTCGGCTCAATATCCCAAGTTGCAGTCATACTCTTTTAAAGTAATGGCATCCCTTATTGACATTACCAGCATGGCTGTATGCACATGAAAAACCCTAAGAATGTTACTTCATCAGGTTTGATGTAACGTCTCCTATGCTTTCTATCCACTGGAAGATACTAAGTGCATAATCTCCATACCCCTGTTTTGCAAAATCTATGATCATACTTGTTCAAGGAACAGTAGTCCGCCTGTCCATCCTTTTAAATACACCAAATGCTCCCTCAATTACATCACAACTAGCATACATATTGATGTTACCAAAAATTGTCATCGATTGATTCTCGAGCTTGACGATTGAGAATAATCACGAACGGAATCTTTAGTGCATGAAACAAAGTGTTGAAGTGTGTCATCATCACTTATCCGATGCTTAAGACAACGAAAAGTACAAAATATAAGTGTAGAACTTTAAATTGAAAGTAAAAGTATACCTGAATAATGAATTAGAGCCCGTATTTATAGAGATAATCTTGATAGAATTGTGATACTTGAAGCTTATCTCTTTTAAGAGATGTAAAAGACTTGAGTATTTTAATATGAGTAGAAGTTATAAGCTAGTTAGAATTCAATTTTATCGGAGTTGGATAAGTTTGAAGATGGAAGTAGAGTCCTACTAAAGTGTATTTTGAGATAGAGAACATGACAAAAGCAAAACCCGAGGTGATGTAGACGTGTGGCAATTAAGCCTGACGAGCGAACCTGATGAGGATAACTAGGGAAAACTCTCAAGATGACCGAAAACAACCTTGGGCATTGTTCTTCGTGGTTGATCAAAAAATGATCATATATGTATCAGTGCATTGTTCTGTGATACTAGCACCAGCTGCTCTCTATGACTTAAAAGACTCAACAACCTATTGTGAAGACTATTTTCACTCGTGAATTAATCAAGCAAGCATGTGGCTGTTGCTGATATCGTGAGATGCTATCTTGCACTGTTAGGGGCCGCACTTATTGTTGTAACTGATTTTTATTCCTCGCGTGATTACTCATTTTTTGTTATCTTGCTCTCCACTCAATTCTTTGTATATATGTATCACCTCACTTGTACTCATTTCATCATCATTGAATAGCTTTTTCTCCAGCTTATAATTTAGCTCTTCATTCTTCAATTTTAGCTATTTTAACTTGGTATCAGAGCTAAGAGAGGTTTGATAGGGAAGATACTGCACGATGGTTTCAGACCTTTGAGAATTATTGTGTTTGTTTAGAAAACTTGACTGGAAAGGAAATTCATTCTCATTGAAAACAACATGCCTGGATAGGTAGATTTTTCCTGTGGGACAGAGGCACTTATAGCCTTTATGTGAATTGCTGAATCCAAGGAAGACACATTTTGTTGAGTGAAAACTGAATTTGTGAGATTGGTAAGGCCTTAGACATGGAAAGCAAGCACAACCAAAAACTCTAAGGGACTTATAATCAGTTTGCTCATTAGTTAGAACTTGATAGGGTGACCTCATTTTGAGAGTAGGAGTAGGTAATTTGTTAATGAGATAGACAATGCTTCCGACCAATAGTGCAATGGCATGTTTGCTTGAGCAAGGAGAGTTAGGTCGGTTTCAGTGACATGTCTATGTTTTCTTTCAGCTCTTCCATTTTGAGCTGAGGTATGAGGACAAGAAAGTCTCATTTCAATGCCTGATTGTTCAGCTAGGTTGGTAAATGCCCTGAATTCACCTCCCCAGTCTGACTGAAGAGTCTTTATTTTCTTGTCAAACTTGTTCTCGACTAAATTTTTAAATTGAATGAAAGAGTTTAAGGCTTCAGACTTGTTCTTCAAGGGATATATCCAGGTGTGCCTACTATAGTCGTCTATGAAGAGAATATAATATCGAAAACCAGATGTTGACTGAATGGGTGCAGGACCCCTGAGATCTGTATGGATGAGATCAAGAGGTGCTGATGCGTGTGAAGTAGATAGTTTAAATGGCAAGGAATAAGATTTACCCAGTTGACACGCATCACAAAATTGACTAATTTCAGTTTCATTGAGCTTTTCATTACAGATTTTGAGGACTTGTGACATCATAGGACATGTAGGATGTCCAAGCCTCATGTGCCACAATTTTGATTTTGACTCATACTTGGTGACTCTTTTCGACTCAACAACACAGACTGATGACCTTGATTTATTTGGATAAAATGACTTTTGATATGATGATCTCTTACCTTGATCTGGGAGCTCAATCTGATACAAGTCGTCTTTAAGTTTCCCTTCCAGCAGCAATTCGTTGGTCTGTTGATCCTTGATAGTACAACAGTTAGAATGAAATTCCATAAAAACACCATTGTCAGAAGTCAATTGTGAGACACTCAACAAGTTTTTCTTAATTGAAGGCACTAATAATACATTACTGAGAACTAATGATTTATTATTCTGTGTGTTCAAGTGATTAGTACCAATGTGAGAAATTTGAAGTTCATTTCCATTACCAGCAACAAGTCTTTCCTTACCACCATATTCACGTGCTTCAGCTAGATTCTCTCTCTCAGTAGTGACATGGTTGCTGGCACCTGAATCTGTAAACCATGCTGGATCTGAAATGGTATTTGATGAGGCTATGAGAGCAGTTGGTTCTGAGCGGTAGTTTTGATAGTTGTTATCAGGTTTGGTACCCATGTACCTATCATCATACCGGTTAAAACATTTGGCTGCTGAGTGGTTGTTCATTCCACAAATTTGACATGGCCCTTTGCTTGTAATCTGCCTACCTCATTTGCCCCTGTTTCTTTCTCCCCTATAGTGGTAGCTTCTTCCACCATAATGAGACCTTCCGCCTTTGTTAGTGTTTGCTTTGTGACTAAAGTTTACTGAGGCTTGGCTTAGGTTGATTGAGGCTAGGCTATTTTCACAGCACTTAGATGTTCAATTCGGCTTTCATAAGTCATAAGGACTGACTGCGGCTCATGCCCTGAGATTGATTCTCTGCTATTAATTTGAACAACAATAGGGGTATACTCTTCATCTAAGCCAACTAACACTTGAGTGACACGATCTCCATGAGTGATTACCGTTCCGGCTATTTCAAGGTTGTTTGCTAGCTGTTTAATCATGTTGAGGTATTGATCAATAGTCATTGATCCTTTTCTTGCCCTCTGAAGTTCACTGGTTAGGAAGATAATCCTGGACTTTTTCATAACTCCAAAGCTCTCTTGAACAGCTTTCCAGAGATTGTAGGCAGTTGATGATCCCATTACTCTCACGGCGATCTCAGATGTCATTGATGAGTACAACCAACTCATCAACAATTGGTCAGTTGACATCCATTTGCCATATTCAGTATTAGGTGTCATTTCCATTGTGACTAGCAGATCCAGTCGTCTGAGTTGCAAGGAATTCTGTTGGACGGCTCTTGGTTCCATCAATGAAACCTTCGAGATTATGTCTTCTGATGATTGGCATAATCATGTTCTTCCACAAGAGGAAATTGTTTATGTCTAGCTTAACCGGTGGCACTTGAGTGAGATTGATTCCAACTGGTGTTATTTGATTTCCTCCCAGCAATGGAGGCATCAGTGTACTAGAGCTGGGCAGTGCAGATTGTACATTATCATCTGATCCGGTATTAGCCATTTATTTGGCTCTGATACCTGAAGATCCTCTCTTAACTCTGATAAAATATGCTCAACTGATACAGGTCATTCTGGTGTAACTCTTCATGTAGCAGTTCACAGTCAGATCAACCAGCAATGCCTGAAAATCAGATACCAGAAGTTAATGAAAATTCAGATAGCAGAAATGAACATGCTCACGGTGAAGATTCACAGGATGTGACAACTGAGAATGTTGAGGTTGAGCAATTTGATGAGCACAACGAGGGTGATCAAATTGAGGCCACAGAATTAAACAGACAGGTTGTTGAACATCCTATTACTACAAAGAGTAAAGCTGGCATCTTCAAACCAAAGGTATATTCAACACAATGTCAACAGTACATAATGGACCCAAGCAGAATTGAACCAAATGATGTACTTGAAGCTATGTCAAATAACAATTGAAGAGAAGCAATGGAAGAAGAATACAAAGCATTAATCAGGAACAAGACCTGGAAACTTGTACCACCCTTGGCAAATCAAAAGGTGATAGAAAACAAGTGGGTTTTCAAGATTAAACGTGACATTGATGGAAAAGTACTGAAGCACAAAGCCAGGCTTGTTGCCAAAGGCTTCTTACAAACCTCAGGTGTGGACTATCATGAGACTTTCAGCCCTGTGATAAAGGCGTCTATGTTACGAATAATCCTTTCAATTGTCGTTTCAAAAGGATGGAATGTTAGACCAGTGGATATCAACAATGCATTCTTGAATGGAAAGCTAAATGAAGTTGTATTCATGAATCAGCTAGAAGGTTTTGTTGACAAGGGAAGTCCTACTTTTGTTTGTAGGCTTGAAAAAGCCCTTTATGGACTCAAGCAAGCACCTAGGGCATGGTATGAAAAGCTAAAAAGGACGTTCTTGGACTGGAAATTCACTAATTCCAGGGCAGACAGTTCTCTGTTCTTCTTTATGAATCACAAGCATGTCATCTTTTGCCTGGTATACATAGATGACATAGTAGTCACTGGAAATGATCACAAGTTGCTGCAAAGTTTCATTGACAGACTAAATGCTCAGTTTGCACTAAAAGATATGGGTGAATTACATCAATTTTTGGGAGTTGAAGTAAGAAGGGATGAATCGGGAATGCATTCACTCAAACTAATTACATAAGGGACTTACTAAAAAGGTTTAATCTTGAGCATCTGAAACCTTGTGCTACACCTATGACGGTAGGTAAGTATATCTCCAAAGATGATGGTGAGAAAATGCAAAACTCCTCTCTGTACCGAAGTGCCATAGGTGGATTGCAGTATCTCAGTCATACACGACCTGATATTTCCTTTTCAGTGAATAAATTAAGCCAATTTTTGCAAGCTTCTTCTGATATGCATTGGAAGGCAGTTAAGAGGATCTTCATGTTTCTAAAAGGGACTATCAAGCAAGGCATTTGGATACAAAGGGCTGACAGAATTGATGTCTCAGGCTTTACCGATGCTGATTAGGCGTCTTGCCCCGATGACAAGAGGTCGACGGCTGGATATTGTGTCTACTTAGGAAACACCTTGGTATCTTGGGTCTCAAAGAAACAACAAGTGGTGGCAAGATCTAGCACGGAATCAGAATACAGGGCCCTGGCACAAGTTTCAACTGAAATCACTTGGATTGAGTCACTACTTAAAGAAATCAAGTTGCAACCTACTTCATCTCCTATCCTGTGGTGCGATAATCTCAGTGCCAGTGCTCTAGCTTCTAACCCTGTTTATCATGCTAGAACAAAACATATCGAACTAGATATACACTTTGTTAGAGATAAAGTCCTTGAAGGGAAGCTCAAGATACAATACATTCCATCTTCAGATCAAACCGCAGATCTTATGACTATACCTCTGTCAAACTAGGTTTTTGTTTCTCAAAGACAAGCTTGGAATAAAGGAATGAACTCCAGCTTGAGGGAGGATGTGAAGATTACTTCCACTCATGAATTAATCAAGCAAGCATGTGGCTGTTGCTGATATCGTGAGCTTCTATCTTGCACTGTTAGGGACCTCACTTATTGTTGTAACTGATTTTTATTCCTCACGTGATTACTCCTTTTTTGTTATCTTGCTCTCCACTCAATTCTTCGTATATATGTATCACCTCACTTTTACTCATTTCATCATCATTAGCTCTTCATTTTTCAATTTTAGCTATTTTAACTCCTATAAATGAATCCAAGTCGGCATATGCTGAAAGCGCCACCACTAATGTCGGTCACCTGGTCAAACTCCGTTTCATCTCTCCCCATCTCAAAACAATGCCAAAGATTGCTTACAGGTACACCTCCATTTTGCACATCCAACAATCATGGTAGTCCGAGAAACCACATTCCTCTTTGGCATTGCCTCAAAAACTCTTTGTGCCGCAACATCTCCATTCCTAAAATACAACAAAAGCTAATAATTCCATGTGACAAAATTTTTGTCACGCATTTCATCAAACACTAACCTCGCTTGACTACCGTAGGCCATCCTCTCCTCCACTTTTTATATAAACCAGTACAAACAAATGCATTCCAACAGAACCCATTTTTCAAACTTTCCCATGAACCTTTTCACACTCTAAACAACCTCCCTTTTGCACATCCATTAATAAGATACGTATAAGTGTGCCCATCAGGCATGATAAGAGAATTCTCCATCAGGTTAAATAATACAAATTGCTTTCCCCATATTTCACAACACAAACGTTCTCTGATGATTTGATTATGAAGATCAGTACTTGGGTTTTCAACCTAGTTGAAGACTTGAAAGGCGGGTGGGAAATTATTGAAAGCTAAGTATAGAGATTATGTCCTCACAATACCTTACAAGGGGAACAAGAAGTCTAGTATCAACTCCCAATTTCTTCTTGCAATCATAGAAAGGAGGAGCATGGAAGCATGGTTCCATCGACATGGCTCCTGGACAGGGTGGATCAGGGGCTGTTCAATTTTCAAGCTAGTAAAGTATCCATGGCTTCAGACCTCTAAAACCACAACCAAAAGTAGACCAAGAACTTGTTCCCAATTTATCCATCAAGCTAAGCAAGTACATCTCTGCCCATGCCTTTCTATTGTGTGGTTGTTTCTCCGTTTGTTGATACTCTTCATGGCTTGGCTGGTAAAGAGAAATTACCTCTCCTGTGGTAGTAGTATATTCACAATACATGTTCCTTATTTCCTCCGAGTAGCCAGAGCTTAAAGATGTCAATAGCACGACTTTCATCTTCTATTTTGCTGATGGGGTGACAATGGGCTCCTTTAGGTTGATCTGTGGTAGCAAAGTCTCTTTCATGGTACATGTTAGAATCTGCTCTAACACATGTTGGAAAGGACCAGTTCCTGTGTCGAAAACTCGGATTTGGATGCCTAATTTTTCGACTGCTTTAGCTAAATAAGCTTGATACTATCTGCTGATAAGCCCCCAGACAGAATTTGTCGGATGGAATAAGCACCAGCTCGAAAAGTGGAAAACAGTTGCTTTATCTGGGGACAGGTTACTGAATTCTTCCTCGAATGATGGGATCGAGAAGAGAGATGGTACAAAATAATTATTGGTCTTCATTATCAACCAAGGTATTTTCTGCAAAAAAAAAGTTTGATCTTGATTACAGTAGAAAAGCTTGCTATGATCATCATAGTTGTGAACCAGATAGAGATAAACATATGGAGGTAGTGCTAACTGACTCAAATTACCTAACAACTTATACTCTTCATCATATTCCCACAACTCCACCCATGGAAATGGTTTGCAGAAGAGTTTGCGCATGTCAACTCCACAACCAACAAGTAGGATCCTATTGGTGAGGAGCATAAAGGAAAGCCTAGGCTAATGTCAAATTGTCAATATCCTGTTCCCTAAACCGCTAAAGGATATCCAAGCTAAGTAGTTACGATTGGAGGGGCTTGTGTATTAATCAGACTTGAGATGTGTCAAGGTTTTATGGTATAATTCTGCATAGGGTCCACAGCATTTGCAAAAGGCTTCTTAGCTTCGTAACTTGCATATGAGGTAGGACGAAGGCTTTTGGAGTAGTTCTCTACGACACAAGTGACTCTAACCTAATAATTAATAGATTTATTAAAAAATTAATATAATAACTTTAAAAGATTTGGATGGATTTCAAGTTTAAAAGTACATATAATCAAATCT
>CAIGRH010168807.1:0-12710 GCA_903798295.1 Fraxinus nigra | reverse complement strand
AGTCACATATGAAGGTGGCAATGAGCATAACAATATCAGCCCTAAATCCTCTTCATCATACTCAATCTCCATCGTTTCCAAATCAGGGATGATTTCCTTGAACACCGATAGATGACCTTCCAAAGATCTACCTTCCGTCAAGCGATGGGACTACAAATGCTGCTTCAAGTGTAACTTAATTGTCAAGCTCTTTGTTATACAAAGCTGCTTTAACTTCAACCACAATGCAGCGGCACTTTTCTCCCTTACCACGTCTTGAAGAATTTCATTAGAAAGATGAAACTGTATCTGAGATAGGGCTTTCCAATCCTTTCGTCGTTTCTCCTCCTTAGGCATTTTTGCAGGCATTTTATCAATCCCTAACAAGTATTATCAAGATCCAATTGAGCAAGAACTGCTCGCATATTGGTTTGTTATAATGAAAATCTACTATTCCGTTCCAAAATCGAAATTTCAAATTTCAAAGTTGACATCCCAGAACAATCGACCTTGTTTCAACCTTGCTTCAATAATTAATTTGGACTTCCTAAGAAACCGCTAAAACCCTTGGTTCTGATACCACTTGTTATGAATCAACTCCGATATTAAGAATGTTTTGATATTAATTGTTGCGAAATCGACCCAAAGAATTAAAGAAGAAAAATATGGATCATATAAAATTTAATGGATCACACAACAATAAAAATATTATGGAAGTATTTATAGAAGCTAAAACTCGAAGTTTTGGAGTCCAAAATGAAGTGAAAGTCCCAAAAATTTGGATAAAACAAGAAAACTGTTAAAAAAATGTGTTTTTGGGCCCGAACTGGTCCTGAGCCGGCCTGAATGGCCCGTCCGGCCCCGCACCCGATGCTTGGGCGCCTAGGCACCGAGCGTTCTGCCCAAATTCTTGTTCTTGGCGCTTTGGCGCCACTCCTTGGGGTCGTCTCTCGGGTTTAATGCTCCAAAACATGCCTTTAGCCATCCAAGAGTCCTGTTTCAAGTCAAACTCCTAATTATNGCTAAAACTCGAAGTTTTGGAGTCCAAAATGAAGTGAAAGTCCCAAAAATTTGGATAAAACAAGAAAACTGTTAAAAAAATGTGTTTTTGGGCCCGAACTGGTCCTGAGCCGGCCTGAATGGCCCGTCCGGCCCCGCACCCGATGCTTGGGCGCCTAGGCACCGAGCGTTCTGCCCAAATTCTTGTTCTTGGCGCTTTGGCGCCACTCCTTGGGGTCGTCTCTCGGGTTTAATGCTCCAAAACATGCCTTTAGCCATCCAAGAGTCCTGTTTCAAGTCAAACTCCTAATTATTATTGAAATTTGATCTTCACAACTTAGAACTCTACAAACCCAAATACTTTAAACTTCTTCCAATCATCCAAACACCAAAAAAATTATGATATTTGATTCCCAATCAAACCATACTTCTAAACCAAGATTAAATAAGCTTCCTTCATGCAACAAACTTCTAAATTAAATAGAATTTTTGTTATAAAACCTAACAAAATCTAATAGGACCAATTGCACGAAACAATTTATATGTTCGGGACATTAATTGCCAACAATATTTGAATGGGGACTACATGCTCCAACGTTACTACGTCCTCAGATCCATAAAGATATGCTTGTTTTTATTTTCACACAGATTTAATAAATCTAATTAATATATGTTGGAATTATAAATTTTACATACGTTTTTCTAATATACTCATACATTGAAAATATTAATTCATATTTGTTGATAACAACTCATATTAAACATGGTATATTAGAAAATTAAGTCATTAATTATACAACGAAATTGACATAATTTGGAACAAATAAAAAAGAAAAACAATCTTATCTTTGTCAGACGGAGAGAATAATTGATAACGATCACATTCACGAAGTCTCAAAAATGAGGAAATGCACTTTCTTTTCAATGAATCCCCAAATTCATTACATTATGAAGAAATTCCCCCACATTATGTTACAACATACAGACATTGATAAATTATATATTAGCCACCAAAATACAATCTTGACACTTCAAGATCTAGCTTTCAGTAGTCATATTACAACAAATCCACAAACAAAACCAAAATTCACGGCATATGTATTGTTGTCTTTTTACAAATTAGATACTTTCTGTTCATATTCATTTCTAAGGATGTGTTGGAACCCCATTATTTTGGAAGAATATATTCTTGAATAGTAGATTGCTAGAGAATGTGTGATAGAAAAAGAAGGAAAAATTATTGATGTGATGGAAAATATTATTTTATTGAAAAATGTGTAGTTGAAAATGAGTAGAAGAATGCGAATGAAATTTTAATGTGTACCAAACATGGGCTAAATCTGAGCAATTTTCCTGTTGAAAACACACAATTTAGGAAACAAATCATACTGCAACAGCAAACTCGGAAGAAGATAAATTACTCGACGGTGTTGGCTTGTATGGAAACGTCTTCTTAGATTTGCTTGTTGAGCCCATGAGGTCTTCATCTGAATTCGCATAGCATATCTACACAAACGCGAATCCATTTGCCTTTATGGATGTAAAAAGGTGGTCTTAAGGAAATGGTAATATTATGTATATATACTATATAGATACTCTGATATTGTGGTTGAAGCGTGATTTGAATTAAGCGGGGAAAAACATAATATCCTTACAAAAAGAGCTTAGTAGAGTACAAGATGGACAAAATCATACAACAATGAAAATTTTCACAAATATAAATAAGGATGAGGACGATTATGACAATAATAGCAATTGGATCAAACCAGTTGATTCGACTTCGAGTGGGATGGTTCCAAAAAAATTCGAGCACCTGATTTTATAAACAATATGGACCCAAAACTTGTGAATGGTAAATGTCTACTATATTTTAACCATTTCGAAATGGTTAAAAACTTAAAACGGAGAAATGGTTAAAATACAATTCATTCTCTACATCTCTATTTCGAATTTTCGAAATTTACAAAATATTAGTTCTTATCAGCCACACCCCTACCTTTTAACCGAGTCACAAACTTTTTTCCCGAACCCTGTATCCTCGATTCTCACAATCAAATTCACCACGGATTAGAGATCCCATTTGTGTAGATATATAGATTCGTTATATATAATTATATACATATACCTATCATTTTTTAAGCGTCTGAATTCATTTGATTTTTCATCTGTGAAATACGGATAATCGAGGGATAATTTATGCTAGATTCAGGGCATTGTTTTATCGCCTTGGGAGAATAAGATGGCGGAGATTGGAGGGAATTATTGAAATGAGCGTGAGGAAATAAATTAGGGAAAAATGCCAGGGATAACGCAGAGATATAATAATTTTAGCGATAATAATAATGTTTATCAGAATCCATTGGCGGGGAGTGGACCGGTGTCGTTTCCTGTCTTGAATGGACGGTTAGTTTTTGGTGGTCATGGGTACAGGATCTGGTCAAACCATGGTGATGATTTGAGCTGCAATCATCTCCAGAAGGTATATATACACACGTACAACCGCATGTATACTTTTCAGTTCCAATGAAATATTAGTAAACTAATTAGTACTTAATTATCGGGTTTGGTGGTTTATTGAGATGGTCTGTGTTATTCTAGATCTTATAGTTTGAATGATGGTCTAAATTTTGGTTTTAGATTGTATGTCCTCTGGAAGTAATTTCCTAATTTTGGATTTGATCCTATAGCGTATTTCATCTAATGTAAGAAATTTATGGTTTTAATCTGTTTTATGCCTTCTTCGCTGAATTAACTATGCTCACTTAAAAAACTATGTTTTTCATTTTAATTTAATAAGAACTGTAATCTAAAAAACTTTGTGATGTAGGTGCATTACTTGTCTATCCCTATTATTAGAAAAGTGTTCGCTCTCTTTTATCCTGAAAGGACCTCTTGCACTGTTATGTTCCTGCATTAATCTGACAGATAAGCATTGTTATATTAGACAACGTCATTTGAATGATAAAGTTTGTGCTTCATTAATACAACTGGATCTACTTTACTATTACTAAGGAATTATTGTTATTCCGCCGTTTCTCGTCAGCGCAGTTTAACTGAAATTATTAAAGTGGTCGTTTTATCCTTTGACGTGTTTTCAATTAATGCATATGATCATTTAATAATAATGAGTTTCTATTTTTTACTCCTATAAGTTAAACAGGATGCATAATAGAAGGTTGTTTCTTGTTATCTGGCAGTTTTGGAGTGATCTGGCGCCGCAAGTGCGGCAGGAGCTCTTGAGGATTGACAAGCAAACATTCTTTGAACAGGCTCGTAAGGACATGTACTGCTCTAGATGCAATGGATTGTTGCTTGAAGGTTTTCTGCAGATTGTCATGTATGGGAAGTCCCTACAGCAGGATGTTGCAGGTGGAAATTGCAGTATAAGAGCCAACAAAAATGACAGTGACTTATATATTACTAATGGGCACCTAGATGATGCTCAAGACCCATCTATACACACATGGGGAGGATTAACTGCAGCTCGAGACGGGACACTTACCCTTTTGGATTGTTATCTTTATTCAAAGTCTTTGAAGGGCCTCCAAAATGTAAATCATTTTATAAAGTACCATTCTGCTTCCTTTTTTTTTCTCCTTTTATTGGGACACTTAACTAACTTTATTTGATTTAAATCAGGTCTTCAACAGTGCACGTGCACGGGAAAGGGAACGTGAGTTGCTTTATCCTGATGCATGTGGAGGAGGTGGTCGAGGATGGTTAAGCCAGGGAATGGCAGGCTATAACAGAGGGCATGGAACAAGAGAAACATGTGCTCTTCATACTGCCAGATTATCCGTTGACACATTGGTGGATTTCTGGTCGGCACTTGGCGAAGAGACTCATCAATCTCTTCTAAGAATGAAGGAAGAGGATTTCATGGAAAGGCTCATGTACAGGTGTGCCCTGTCCCTCTTCTCTTCTTCTCGTTCTTTTTTGACTTTCTTGCTTCTCAAATAAACAGAAACCAGTTTCAAGCAAGTTCAAGAATGTTCAGTGCTGGTGGTTGGTAGAAGTCAAACATTTGACTGTGTAAACAATAGCCGAAGGAAAAAATCCTTGTAGCTAGATGGATGGTCAATTTTATTATATAATATTCTGAAAGCATTGTAATAACTAAGCAGTTCATATCAATTTTACGAGCTAACATGTAATTGTTAAATCCTTATGTTTTGAAAAATAAGACCTGAAAAATCCAGTTGAAAATCTGATAGCAAGATGACTGGTCTAATTAATGACAATAAAAAATAATGATTTTTTAAAAATTAGTTTGGGAAAATGTTGGTATGGGTTGAGTTATGCCATGATATTAAGTACAAAGGTATTCTGGCAACTTGGTGGCTAAGTCGAACCTGGAACTCAAAACTTGATGCTCTTTGTCGGAGCATGCAATTCAGTTAGAATGATAGTGGTTAGGTAGTGATTAGCTGTACGTGTCTGACCACGTGTGCAAGGGCAAGAAGACTCGCTATTGGAAGTGAGGAGCTAATTTTAGTTAATGGAGTTTCTTGCATGAAATGATTAACACGTGTTAGCAGTTATGATGTTTAAATCTAATAGACATAGCCCTTAAATAAAAGAAGCAAAACAGTAAATGAAAAAAAACAAGATTATTTATTACAACTACAACAGAAAAAGAAATAGGGATCATGCTAACTACTAGTGAACCCTTTCCTCCTATATTGATTTCTAGTACAATAAAAATATCAAAATTTCCATTTAAAGAGGTTAAGAGAATCCCAAGATCTATAATTGGCAACGATTTCTCTAATGGCAAATATAGTTCCTATATTTTTCCCTGGGTTCTCATGATCACAAACCTACCCTTTTATTTGAAATATTCTTTTTTACTGGGTTGTGGGTTGATTTGAATATTCATTGCCTGTTGCAGGTTTGATAGCAAGAGGTTTTGTAGAGATTGCAGAAGAAATGTTATACGCGAGTTCAAAGAGCTCAAGGAGCTAAAACGCGTGCGAAGGCAACCACGTTGCTCAAGTTGGTTTTGCGTAGCAGATACAACCTTCCAGTATGAGGTGTGTTTTGACGGGTTTCAGTGCTAGGACACACACACACACACATCTAATCCAGCATAGATGCTTTCTGAATTATGTAAATTTTAGACATTCAGACACTCATGCAATGGCATCGCATCTTGTGATTTACTCCAAAAATTGCTAAAATTATGACACATTTTATTATGTCGACCTCAGGTCTCGCATGATACAGTTCAAGCGGATTGGCACCAAACATTTTTAGATGCGTTTGGGACTTATCACCACTTTGAATGGGCTGTAGGATCTGGGGAAGGAAAATCTGATATCTTGGAATTCGAAAATGTTGGCTTAAGCAAACGAGTTCAAGCGAACGGTCTAGATCTTAGTGGTTTGAATGCTTGCTACATCACCCTACGGGCTTGGAAAATAGACGGGCGCTGCACTGAACTTTCTGCAAAAGCCCATGCTTTGAGGGGGCAACAATGTGTACATTGCAGGCTTGTGGTTGGTGATGGTTTTGTTACAATCACCAGAGGTGAAAGCATCAAAAGGTTCTTTGAACATGCCGAGGAGGCTGAAGAAGAAGAGGTAGTAAAATAATTTAGGGGCTTAACTAACACTTCTGGTAGTCACTAGTCAATAATTTTCCTGCATCCTTTGAATGACAGGCAGGCCTAGTACTGCGTCCCTCAGCTCACCTTTTCTTTTCACCATCTTTCTTGGAGTTATATTTATTTCATTGTTATTTTCAGGATGATGATTCTGTGGACAAGGATGGAAATGAACTTGATGGGGAATGCTCCCGTCCCCAGAAACACGCGAAGAGTCCTGAGCTTGCTCGAGAATTTCTTCTAGACGCAGCAACTATAATTTTCAAGGAACAGGCATGTTGTCCTCTATTTTGCTTCTCATTTGTTCCTGTTGAATTCTCACGGAATAGCTGACAGGTGTCCTACCGTATGAACGTATTTATAGCTTCTTGTCTTTGTACCTTTTTGATGGAATGATACCCAAGGAGTAGAATTCCATGTTTGTCCAACTTAAAAATCAATTTAAATGACAGTTGCTTCGGATCCCTTGTAATGATTTTTGATGGTCGAGCTGTCAAATTCTAGACAGAGCCATAGTTGCTTCTTGATGCGTGTTGATGCCTTTTCTAACTAAGTCTTCAAAAATATGGCTACTTAATGTTTATTGTCAACAGAAATGGTCATATTCGATCTTCTAGTGCTACAAAGTTGTCTAATAATTGGACAATAGAACATATTAGAGAATTATTTTATTTGACATTGTTTACCTGGTTCAATGCTGCGGTTTCTAGGCATATAGACGGGTGCCTAATTTCATGATTTAAATTGATAATACACTTCATGTGTATTACACATTGATTAATAAAATTTTGATTACCTTTCAAAAAAAAAAAAAAAAAATAATATTTAATAGTGCATATGTTCTTTCGTCTCGTGTATATGAGGCTATTCATAAATTTTTATTTATTGTTGAATTGGGATGATTCACCTTGGTGGCTGCTTGTATTCATACCACTGCACCTAAAATCAATTCTGTTGATTTGGATTTAGAGATACATCTGTTCTTGAGAATTACATATTTTTTATGATCTTACATTCCTTAAACACTTCATTGATAACTCATATTCGATCCATATTTTTATACACTTTGATTTTTTTGTAATANAAAAAAAAAAAAAAAAAAGTTGTCTAATAATGAGATAAAATTTGGGGTTAATGCGCATGCATCTTCAAATTTTTTATGACTCATGTAGCTTTGTCATTATTCAAGTGCATCTCACGCATTCTAGAGTAAAAATAGAGTAAATGACTCGGAAATACCTATTACGAGTTATATGCTTTGGCCCATTTTAAGATCGATTTTAGAAATAATTAGAAGTTTTTTTAGGTGCTTGATAAACTTAAGAAAAACTGATTGTAGAAGAATCTGCACCATCTGGAAATTTTGAGAAGCAGCAAAAAGGTAGCTTCTTAGATTTTGCTTTTAGCTTCTCCAATTATCTATAAATAACATAATAATTTTAACTCTACTTAATTCCTTTTATACTCTATGGATTATGCTTTTATTTTGTAATTTTATAAATTTTGGTATTTAATAGATATTAATTTTTTTCTTTTTAAATTAACTATATTGAATACGTTGTCTTAGAAAAAATTGATGCTGTTACATAATGTTATGAAGTAAAAATAAAATGACATGATTATAATAGTCCTCAATGATAATAATATTACAAAAGGCCACTGATATACTCAATGTTCATTTTAGTAATTTTATACTAGCACAACAATAATTCACTTTTTTTTTTTTTTTACCAAATGCTAAAATGCTGATCTTGAAACATATAATAATTTTGAAACAAAAGTTAACAAACACTTAATTTCATCTTCCGGTAGTTGATTCTTTCTTCAGCACAGCAAAGGCTGATTAAAACCACACCAATACCAAACCAAGCCATAATGTACTATCCTGATTTTATTTTTTATTAGCATGTACATTTTTATTTAAATGTTTTCTAACTAGTCAGGAGATTCTTGTCAGGTAGAAAAGGCTTTTAGGGAAGGAACTGCGCGGCAAAATGCACACAGCACTTTTGTATGTCTTGCTATAAAATTGCTTAATGATCGTGTACACGTTGCATGCAAGGAAATTATTACTTTAGAAAAGCAGGTAATGAACAGTCAATATTGTAGATTACTGAGTTAGAATCTCATCTTCAATTTTAATGTTTGTCTCTGATTTTCCTTTGAATTGTAATTCAACAGATGAAACTTCTTGAAGAAGAAGAAAAGGAAAAGCGTGAGGAAGAAGAACGCAAGGAACGCAGGAGAACAAAAGAAAGGGAAAAAAAGCTTCGAAGAAAGGAAAGATTAAGAGAAAAGGAAAACAGGGAGAAAAAAATTGCCGAATTAAACCAAGATTCCGTGGTCTCAGATGTTACAAAGGAGGAATCACCACTCAATCTTGACAATGATGAAAACGTCACTAGCAACAGAAACTCTCTTGGTGAAATAGGTGAAGCTGTCCCATCCAGTCCTTTATCCCTCGACATTCAAGATAACCAACTTTTGGACCAGTATATTTATTCAGATATGCAAAACTACAATGAAGACAGTCCTGATGGGGAATATCTCAATGTAAAAGATTGGAACAGTTCAGTCCCATATGATCACTTCAAATATTCTCGTAGGAAACCAAAGTTTTGGAAAGATTTCCAACACGATTTAAACTTGAAATGGTCTGATAGGAGAAAAGCTGCTGTTCTGTTAGAGAGTGGAGGCATGATTAGCAAATATGAATCAAGATATCAGGGTGATAATTTTAAGTCTTCAAGGAGCATAAATGGCTTCTCTAAGCAATTAAGAAATAATGCTGCAAAGTCCAACACTAGAAATAGTGGCTCCAAATTCAGTGAGAAGTTCCAGTGTACTAACAATAGGGTAAGTGACAGATATGACTCCCATGCTTGCAGCTGTAACTATCATTATGATTACAGAGCAAGGGCAGAGAGAGCAGGCAGTGAGCCTAAATATGTTAACAAGTCGGAGTCAACATCAGATATATCAAAACCATACTACCGTGGGAACAAGTACAATCAAATTGTGTGTACACATGAGATAAACGAACGAACTAGAAGCAAAATTATTGCTGGAAACATTGCATCTAATACCAGGAAAGTTTGGGAACCAATGGATTCGAACAAGAAATACATCCGAAGCAACTCAGATACCGATGTTACTTTGAGATCTAATATGAAGGTTGAAGCTAGTGAATCTGATCAGCTTCCTGGATCATCAGGTGCCACTAGTTGTGACGAGTTGACAGATATTTCAGTTCAAGTCAATCTTGAGGATAATCATGTACAAAAATTAACAAAGCCGAGTATTGAAACTATTAGAAATGGACAAAATGGATTACATGAAATGGCAGAGTCCCCACAATACTCAGAGAAGGTAGCAGATGAACATGGCAAATTATGTCCTGTGACGAGATCCTTGCATGGGACACTAGATTCGTCAATGAGCAGCTCTTCTAACTCAGATAACTGCTCCTTCTGCCTCAATGAGGGAGACAGCAATTCATCTTCAAACCCCCAAAATTTGGAATCATCATCCAACTCGGATTCAGAAGATACCAGCCAAAATTCAGAGGGAAGAGAAACTTCGCATTGCCTTGAAAATCGCTTCACTGTGTGTCGTGGAGTTGTATTGGAGAGTTTGCAGAGCACAGATAGGGGGGAAGATGTTAGAAGCCCGACACATTGTGCAGGAACCAACTCTGTGGAAAATTTGCCTACAAAAGCAGCTCCAGAATGTGATATTGGGATAGCAAATATCAGTGTAGTTGACCAACCACAAAGTTTGCTTCCATCATTTCAGAACCAAAGCATGCACTTTCCGATGTTCCAAGCTGCCACAATAGGCTACTACCAACAGCATCCAGTGTCTTGGTCTGCAGGGTCTGCGAATGGATTGATGCCCTTCCCCCACCCCAGCCACTATTTATTTGCTAGCCCTTTGGGGTATGGTCTGAATGGAAACACACGATACATGCAGTATGGGCCCTTACAGCATCTGTGCCATCCAGTGCTTAACCCTGCTCATCTGCCCGTTTTCCAGCCGGTTGCCCAAGTTAGTGGCATTTGTTCAAATGAGCTTCCCAAGATTTCCAATCTAGGTGGACTCAAATCACAAAACAAATCTGATTTGCAGAAGGCTACCCCAACTGTGCAAGATCAGATAGAAGCACCAACAGCTGTGGAAACTGAGCAACATGGGAAGTCTGACAAACCTGACATGGAGAATACAGGTTTCTCTCTTTTCCATTATGGCGGCCCTGTAGCTCTTTCAACAGGATTTAAATCAGATCCTGCCTGTTTGAAAGAAGGGATTACGGGGGATATTTCTCCAAATTTATCAGCAGACAACCCTGAGAATGATCATGCCTGCAACAAGAAAGATTCCATTGAAGAATACAACTTGTTTGCAGCTAGTAATGGGATAAAATTTTCTTTCTTCTGATATAGTTTGATGTATGAGGTGGCTGTTTCTGATATTCTTAGTGATGGAAGCTTTGAGTACGTTGGTAATTTGGCCCATATAATCCTTCTGTGAGAAAACTTGGCATCCTTTTATAGTCTACTTGATTGTTTTTCTTTGTTTTGTTTATTTGTTTTCCCTTCCGAAAGAAAGTTTGATAAATTTCACGATAGATGATTAATGAGATGAGCTTCTTTGAATTCTTTGTTTGCATGATGTTACTTCTTGCATTCTTGCACAGAATCCTTTCATTTTTGGGATGCCTTCGTGACCTGAATATGATATCAAAAACTATGTTGTCTCGAATTTATTTTATCATTGTGTGTGTGTGTGTATTGGTGATTGGTCACCCAACTCTGATTTGCTCGCAGATCTGATTACTCCATTTACCGGCATCAGGATAACTAATGTAATGGCCAACCTGGACGTTAAAACCTCCGGAAGACTAATTTGTACGTCCATGTGATACAACAATTTGATCGGGTTCTGTGGAATCCTTCAAAACCGCTTTCAAAAGAGCGTAAATCGAATTTTCCAGTTCAGTTGAAGAATAACTTTGAGAATGTTTAGAAAGAGGTCGGTCTTATAGGTCATAGTCTTCTCTCCAAGCCAATTGAAGACATTGGAAGAAGTTAGATCTCGGATTCTACTTTAGGAAATGTGTCTCATGGGCAATGGCTGAGTTGAGATTTGCAATTCAAAATTGGCTCCAATGATTCGTTGAGATGTTACTTTAAATTAACATGTCCAACTTTTCTAACCTACTCGTGCTTAAAAATAGGTATAAAATGAATTATTGATGAACAACAAGTTGGATAGCAGATTTCAACTCACAACGGCCAAGCACATGAAAAGTGTAGTTTGAATTTTTTTTTCTTGTTATATGCGGTGGTCTTTTTCAATTTTCCCCAGCTTGACTCACTCCTTTTTTTCAAACGTGTGCATGGAATTTTCTGTGTCAGCTAAAATCCAACTAAGCTTCTTCGTAATTTATTTTGAATTATTCAAGATCCGGGTTAAATTCACCAATGGTCACCAAACTTTATATTTAGTGTTATCATGTCCATTCAATTTGATTTTATTTCGTTATGATCACTTAACTTTATACTTAATGTCACTATAACTACCATTATTTCAACATAACCATCCAATTTTATATAACATTTTACTATATTCATGGTTCACCCAATTTCATACAACATTTCACCATGAAGTTGGGTGATCATGGTTAAACGTTATATGAAATTGGGTAGTCAGAGTGAAATAAAATCAAATTGGTGGTTACGATTAGGAGTGAAAATGGGTCGGGTCGGGTCGATTTTGTCTCAATCCAAACTCAACTCAACATGATCAATTTGATCATGATTTAACCAAACACAACCCCTGTAAAATGTTGAAATCCAACCTAATCAAGTATCGGTCGGTTTGGAACAACTTGTCAATAAAGATTAAAGTAAGCGGGTCGGGTTGGACGTATTTATAATTGATTCGTGACTTATATAATATTATGTTTCTATAGTTGCAATGACAAAAAATTTAAATATTTTTGGCACTTAATGCCCAAAAATGTTACATGAATAGATTGATATTAAATTATATGAAGCCAGGAAATGTTTTTGGCAATTAAAATAATTTTGTGTTGAATGTATATTTGTTTATACTGTTTTTCGTA